>JAARMF010001914.1:7505-33646 GCA_022844705.1 Toxascaris leonina
CTATTCGCTATCGGTCTTCCCGAACGAAAACAAGCCGTGCTACTCATAATAGACGTGTTGAAGCCTTGCAAGTCTGGCTCCAACTCAGATGATTTCTTGTTTATTTATTTATTTAATGACCAACGAAAAGATTTGTCCGCAGAGATGGGCGAACCTACGATCTCTCGCTTGCCGAGCAATTGCCCTCCCACTGAATTACAAAATATCATTGTATCGCGTGCGCACTAGAACTGACAAAAAAAATAATGGCCGATGGAAACGTCTGTGAGTAGCTCACTCGGCCAGCGAGCGAGAGGTCCCGGGTTCGCCCGCGCATGCGGACAAAGGTTTTCATTGATCATGGAAAAACGAAATACAAAAGCTGTATTTCGGACCTTTCTTTTGCAGATGTACGCATCTTTAACAATGCGGAACGCTAGAACGATTTCAGTATTCAACACGAGCCCACCCCGGCCCGAACCTTCCAATAGAAATTCATGCTCACAACACTCCTATGAAACGCAGCAGACGTTTCATGAAGAAAACCTAAGACAGAGTGCATTTTATCATCCAAACAAAAGAATTCAAAAAATGTGAGCCTACTTCGCCTCTTTGGACCGATCATGAAAGATTTCTCCAGCCACAACTGAACTTCCATCTTAGATATTACTGCTTGCAATCACAACAGTTCGGATTCGCATTTCTTAAAGCTGCCAGCGACCTGAGCGAAACCTGCTTCACACATATCAATTACCGGTACGATTTAACAATGAAGGTGACAAACTGGTGATCCGAGGACAGAAGATGAATAGAATAAGCCGGGAAGTTGACTGATGCCTTCGACTCTAACACCCCCGACCTCAACTAACTCATCGCCAACACGCAGAACTCCGGCCAAATGCTTGTCACTTGACGCAGTCCAACCTGCCACCCTGAAAAAAGTGCCCACTATATTCACCTGTCATTAAGATCACAGACTTCTGTCAGTCCTCCTCGCCTTCCGGTTGCAGCGCGAAGGGCTACAATAGCGTGGAAGAAGCTGAAGAACTAGAAGTCAAACGGCAACAGCTAGAGTTCTCATATCACCTCAAAATATGTCCTCAATTACTTAGTTTACGCAGTTTTCTGCCTTTTCTTGACTTTTAGTTAGACATATCAACAGCAAATGCTACATCAGGAGGATTCTCTAAAACGTTCTGTCTCATGGGCGCCACGACATGTCAAACGAGAACACTAGGTCTTTCAGCAGGATTAGAGACGCCCTTAGAGACAGACGCAAAGCCAAATTTGAGGCGTTTAATCGTCCCAAGCCTATGTTTCAACACCCCATTCGGAATATTTTCCTGACCTTCACCTTCCGATTTTCTGCGACCACCACCTTGAGGAATCGCTTTCCGACGGCCTCCCATACTCTTTCCCTTTTAGGTCCAAAATTTTTCCACACCAAACTAGGCTCAGTCCCAATGAAACGAACGCTCGGGTGAAATATATGATTCACATCGGTATACATTCCCATTTTGGTTTATATGGAGCCTTTACGTTGAAACACACTATAAAACAAACGACCAAACGCATAGCTTCAGGCTTTACTCGATACGACTATTAACGCAACGGGCAGTATTAGCTGCGAAGATGCCGACAGAGTGAGAAAGCGCACCGTTATAACCTTCAGGCTACCAAATCAAACACACGTCTTGACACGTCTACAAACGCTTATTTGGCAACATTCGCCTTTAATCTTTCAAATAGATCCCCTCCTCTCGAGGTAAACGTGGCCGCCATTTCAGGCTATGAAAGATAACAGTAGCGCAACGAGTAGATTTACTAACAAGGTTATTGAATTATAACATTCTCTCTCACGCATAATTTCTCTGTCTTATAATACGTTGACAGCGAAAATGGGGATCAAAAACCTCTCTCGTTATCCCTGTGCTGGTATTGCTATTTAGTGTCGCGGCTCTGCACAGTTCATGTTTATTAATTCTTAGACTCTTTCGCACTCATTGCCTTTCTATGCACTTGCATACAAGCGGACAAACAAATAATGAATAAATAAACTAGCAAACAACCTTGCAGGTGTGTGTGCACATCTTCTGATTCTGATTCTACGCCACTCATATTTCCTCTTTGTTCCATTATAGGACAGCTTCGTGCTACTTTCTACTTTGTTATCCTCTTGCACGCGAAGACTGACGCTTCTGTTCAAACTTTCCCGTGCACATTCTTGCGTTAATGAACAAGCTGCTAAACTATTTTGTTGGTAAACTTCTGTTTAGATGCGTGAAACCATCACAACTTTGTTTGGGGCGTACACGACACGACCCAACTGGTATGGAGGAAGAAAGCAAATCAGTCTGTAAACTCGCTGATAAGAAACATTTTCACCAACCATACTCTGTCGTCGACCTCCACAAACGCGACACTTTCAACGCAAAGCGTCAGCTGCAAAGCGATTGGCGTGAGGCGTGCACCCAGCGGTGTGGCGTATACGTTGCCTGACGACGGTGGCGGTGACTTCAGAGAACGCGATGAGACAGCTGAACTTGTATCAGTCGCTGCGCCTACACCTCTTTCTGGAGATGCAATCAGTGAGGATAATCGGAACTGATTCGCACTCGAAACTGATACCGGAACATCGTACCCGCTACTTTTCAATGCACCACTTACATCGGTACAGCCGGTGTTTTCCGACAAACGACGACCCCGCTGGCCAACAACAACGGACGACGGTATCGAATATCCACGCTTCATGCTGACTCTTGCTGCACTCTCCGGTGGCGCAATCTCTTCGAACAATATTGACCCGGCCTCTGCCAGCAATCTATAAACAGATGACCATTTTACCTTTTCCATCCATTCATCACAAGGTGAGCATCGAGGCTTCGCATGGCCTACGAGGCCCTGATTCGCACACATCGCCTTCAACGTAAACACGGTTAAGGATGGTACAATTACATTATGTAAAGAAAAGCAAGCATGAACCCATACTTGGAATTAGTTGTAAAACGAGTGGACGGTGAAGCCGGTGATGATGCGACGGACGAATGTCGATGGCGTTCCAATGTTCCATACATTCCTTTCGATGGAGTTACGCAGTTCCTCGGGAAATCATACACTGAGCCAGTCTAGAAAAATTGTTGAGGCATGCAGATTTCAATGACATGGTCAAAAACCTACTGCGTGAAGTGAAAGAATGAAAAAAAAAACAACCAGTTCATTGCCAATTTCAAGACATGGCTTCATTGGAGCAAAAGAACTCATAACGGAAGACCTCAATATCCGAAAGCAACCTCAAACCAAATCAGAAGCTGGGCCAACAGATCAACAACATGCTTCTCTGCCAACGTCTTCTACACGAATGAACCTCGCCTTTCAGAAATGAACGAAATCGTTGTATTTACATGTCTGATTTCTCTTCGTAAGAAAACGCAACAATCGCAAAAAAAAAGATTGCGGCTCTCACATCAACAGGAGCATCTCTAAGTACTTCAGTTAGAAAAATAAAAGGCGACTTGTTATAATGGATGATTGTCACGCATTCCCACTGAGGTGCACATTTAAAGGCAAATATTTTGTGTTGTATTTGCTGCTCGCCACTGCTGTGTTGTCGAGGGTTGAAGGCGAGGCGAATCTGATGAGGACATTTAATGCAGAACACCACACGACCGAAGAACTGCACAACAATAACATCAGGCATCAAACAATCGGTCGGTGTCGTTGGGTGGTTGTTGAGCGGTCGTGTTTCCTACCGCTCAGCTCGACGTGGTGGAAGGGTCGCGAAAGGGCCGTCAGATATGACGGTCACCTGCGAATATGCAGAATAAGCAGGCGTGAACCAACCGACGGCAAAATTCATCGGGGTGTGACTGGGGTTGGCGGTGGCGCGCCAACACTTAAAAAATGGTCACATTACCCAATGACGGTTTCGCATCACGGCGAGTACGATACGCCGAAAAAGATCGCAGCCCCTGTTGCCTTGCAGGTACTCCGTGGAAGAAGAATGGCTAGGAGAAGGAAACTCCGAGTAACTGAAACCTATGTCGCCAACAGGCCGGTCACCAAGCGATGTACTACTAGCCACAGAAATATGGAAAGGAAGAACGCGGCAGATCGCAAACAAGATGGGAAGTTCCGTTGCGATGTCTACATGGCACTGCTCGGATGCGGCGAGTTCAGGATCGAGAAAGATGGAAAAATTGCGAGCTGCATCGATGGAGACAACGACGAAATCGATGAAATCACAGCTGTTCAATGTGATCAATGTGATCAAACAATCAGTCGTTATATAGCCGGTGGCAGATGACGTGGCGTGATCTGTTGGCTGAGGAACATGCAAATTTAGGAACTAGGGACCGCGAAATATTGAATAATTAATATGAATGACGAAGTACGTGCGTAGCCAACACCTTCCCTTTTTGAAATGGGATAGGTGAGACTAAATCTCGACGTCGTTTTACGTACCTCAATGCTGGAGCGTCGCGAACGCCTGCGCACTCGAGCTGAACGTCTCGTCTGATCGTAGCATTGGTTGGGTTTCACTGGTCTTCTGTCCGCGAGGTGGCGGCGTGACGACGTATTGCGGTGTTGGCTGCTCTAGACTGAACACATCGAACAGCGTCCGAAGTTCGTCCGACGTGGCGGTCTGGATCTGCGAAGACTGGCGTGTCCGATCCACGTCTCTCCTCCGACGAGTACCTGTTGAAAAAATCGCACATCCTTAAGCAGACGTTCGACTTCCTTACGATTATGACTGGCGCTGCGCAACATGAATAGTTCACCTTCGAAATAATGTCAATAGTTTCCAGTCCGTTCAGCTCCTTGTCAACACCTGCTAAAGCTGCATACGGCACTGGTCGTTTAGGGCGGAAAATCGGCTTGGCGCCCGGTTTGATTTGCAGACTTGGTTTTCCCAAGTTGTAATGTCTGAGATCGGAGCTGAGGACTTGCGGATAGCGATGCTCTATATCCTTCGCGAACTGCTATTTATTGACGTGACGCCACTGACGTTTACTGTTGTCGGTCGGCCTGGATCCTTACATCGAAGAGAGTCCATTACTGCACAGATCCCCACCTTGGAGATCCATCCAGCTCCGAGTAAGTTGCACTGGATGTTGGCCAATGCGTAGAACACTCCTTGCGCTGCGGCGTTCTGGAAGCTGTAGGTGCTCGTGCGTTCTCCAAAGAACTTGATTCGATCTCCTGACGCGCGTGAGCGAAAATTACGATGGTTGAAGCGCTGGACTTCCGATGAGCTACCACGTTGTCTTGTTCATGATCGTCACGTCCGGCGGTATCCACTTGGAAAATGATTGCTTGATCTTCAACTGTAATGACAGCTAAGCGTCAATATTCGGTGCAATCGATCCTTGAGATGGTGAAAACTGCATCTGAGCAGGCTCGTCTGGCTAGTGGACGGGAAGCACGTTGGCCTGAACGGCGACTGATGCTTGAGCAGCGTTTGATGACATCCGCGGTGTTGAGGGAGTCTTTGCTTCATTCCCGCAGTTGACTTGGTCGTTGCTGTGACTGCCAGTTTGTGACAGTCGACTTTGACGAAGTGCTGACTATTGTTACCGTTGGAGAGGCCGGCTCTTCTGAGCTGACTGAACCGTGTGGACGGGTGAGGCGATGCTCCCGACCATCTTCGTGTCGTGCTGGAGGTTGAGCAGTTGCTTGCACTCCTCCGTGAGCGTCTGTATCGTGCAGGCTGGATCTATTTCGATCTTCTCGAGTAGCTTCAGTTGTAGGAGTCGTCGCTCCAGTGTAGACCACGGTCGAAAATAAGGCAATGAATTGATCCTCTATGCACCTTCCGCATTGAAATTTGGCCCATTCGCGATTAACACGATCTACGTATGGACGAACTTTGTCAGTTCTTTCGCAAGCTTCGTGCATGCCTCGCGTGCGCTGAACAGCGACTATTGCGACCCCAAAAGATTACTGAGCGAGTCGAGTGTTTCCTGAAAACTGACGTCGCAGGGGCCTTCTGCAATATGTAGTTGGCGTACTTCTCATAGATGGGGTGCCTCGAGTTTCTGGAGTAGGCGAACCCGAGCTGCGTCGCCGAGAGTAACGCCTTAGACTGTGAATACATTTTCGTGTCGACGATACCATGCCTCGAATGTGACGCCCCTATCTGGGTCTTAACTGAACTGAGCGAGGCGCCCGGACAGGAATTCAAAATGTCTCTCCGACTCCGTCGGCTGCGGCAGAGACGACTGATGGGACTGCGAGACGTCGCGAACAGCAATGATGGATGTTCGCAGCAGCCATTCGAACTGCGCCCCGAAAGTGCCGCCATCTTGATTCGCAGAAATCCGCTCCTGATCGTCACTGTTGTGTTGCCAAGGGTTGAAGGCGAGGCAAAGCTGATGAGATGTTTATTGGAGACCACTACACGATCGAAGAACTATGCAAATCAGACACCAATGAATCACTCCTCATATATCCAGTGGGGCGCAACGTAGAGTGATCTGAGTTGGCTGGGGAACATACAAATTTAGGAATTGAGGGCCGCGAAATACTGGATAATTAATATGAATGACAAAGTACGTGCGTACCCAACATTATGGAATGCAGAAACTACTGTGCGTGGCAGATCATAGAGTGGGCCGTGCTGATGTTAAAGGTTATGTTTAGAACTTGTTTTAAGCGATATCATCGAGGTTCGAGTGAGTTTACACCACTGTAGCCGGCCTAAAATTTTTGTCTCCATTTGGCGATCAGCTCAGCTCCAGGTAACTGTGGTCGCAACCAAGTTTGGATATTAGAAGACAAAATCACTAAGAGTTGCAGAATAGAAGCAAATGGACGAAGTTAATCTTCAAGAAAAGCTTTTACTCAACATGAGCTTCTATTTAACGCGGACCAGTGAAAACTTCAACTCTAAGCTGCTACATTACAAATCTTTATAGACTCTAAGTCTACAATTTATATAAACCTGGTTCTGAAGGACAGAAACAGCATCAACGTCAATCAGCATCAAGCCAGAAAGTACTTATCAGTCAATAGTGTCAGCTACGCTCATCGAAAATAATGTGCCCATTGATGTAAAGAAAGCTACAAATATAACATACTCTAGAAGAAGAGATAAGAGGCGAGCTAGGCAAAGCGGAGTCCCGTGGCGGTAGTGGTGGAGGTGCACCTTTGCCACATGAAGACTTCCTCCTCACCGTTGCTGCACGCTCGGCGGCTTCAGCAGAAGCGGATTCGGAGAACGAATTCTGCCCCAACGTATTCAGATTGCAAAAATCAACCGCCAACGTTAGATGCTCATAGGGTGAGGCGATTCCATTCCGAGATGTTTGCGGTGGTGCTGCTGCCGTGCTATGCGGAACCTTGAAAAAGCTGTGGAGTATGCATGACTAGGCGCCATGTATTGTTTTGTAAGATGCTCAGTGCATGTATGAACGACGCTTGGAGCCACATTCGAACATTCTAGAAGTCTGACTTCACTTAGCTCCCTAGTGAAGTTTCTTCTTCACCCTCTGTCATCAAGTTTCACGAAGCTTCCTGCCATTAAAAGAACTGTGAAGCACTTAAATTTCTACGGACTCCCAAAACTGCGCTGTGTAATCCGCTAGACAGGTTTCCTTTCACTCATCTCTCAAGACCAAGTGTAACGACCACGAATTTAAATTCATGAGATCACGAAATATTTGGCAGCGTTCAAAAATGATGCAGCCCCACTGTCTGACAAGAATTCCTTCGTAACTCACCTAAAGAGAGGAATTTCCATGACAACTGCTCCACTGCAACATGACCTGTGAGATTTTATAAAATGAACGGTGAGGTCTACTACAGCGAAACATGCTGCAAGGAAATCCAAGTAAATATGCACGCAGAATGAGGGGCTAAAGGCCCAAAAAAAGTTCTAAGAAACGTACCCTCCTCTACCTTTAACAACCCTTGAGAAAGGCAGGTCTACTTTTTCAGTTCCATCAATAAGCCAAGAATAAGGAGTCATGCTACGAAGGAATGTTATGAAGTCAATACTACAAAATTACCCATATATGTTAACGCCGTTCATATCAACCTACCCTCGACGACCATCATATTCTCCCGCGAAAGATCCCGTTCACTGCGGGATTCGCATCTTGAAGCTTAATGAAGAAAGAGTTCATTGAGTTATAAAATAGTGGATAGCGCAACAGTGGAATAATTTTCGAGAATGAGGGTCGGATTAACCATGGCTGTCCATGATGTTTAGAAATCAAGTAGCCCTCACACCGGTAAAGTGGAGCAGCTGCAGACATATGCAGGTGGGCGGAAGACGAAAATACACTGCCTCCAAAATGGACGGTTTTTTGCGAAAAAAAAAAGGAGCACAAGACGAAAGTTGCAGGGCAAGAAAACAAAAGTAAACTCTGGCAACATACTTCATCGTCGAGGCTGAATTCCAATGGACGTTCCTCAGGAGGGTTAGAATACATCATCGGAATGGACTCGGGAAGTGCTGTATATACGTTTCTTGAATCGTGGATACAACGCAAACGCACCAAAGTGGTCATCGATGCGTGCACCCAATCACTACAGTCCTCACTAAAAATCCTTGAAAACTTAAAACTAGTAGCAAAACTCAAGAAATACAAATGAAATGAATATGATTCGATAAAACCAGGAAAACTATCACAACTGACAGGTCTATATTAAATTTCAAGTGAAATTCCTAAAAGCTCGAAACACAAGGTAAAATTTCATTCCGATTCGGTAATCATTCCCACAAGATGATCCGTTTATCAGTCAGCGGAAGTTCCAGAAAATATTGTGCTCAGAATAATATTTTTCCTTTACCAAATATTGGTGCCTGCTGTGAAATCAGAAGTTCTCTGATTTGCTCTTCTCCTTTTATTATGCTTTACAGCTGCAACCTATTTTCCTCATTCCCCCTCCCCCCCCCCCCCCCCCCTGACTTTCCTTTCCTTCATGGTCAACAATGGCTCTCTGCATCATGGTAGCAATATAAAAAGGCGCCTATTGTGTGCTTGAACTTAAATTTCAGAGACCTAACGAGACAGTTTTCGCATCATAACAGCGATAAAAACATTGTAAGCATGGCCCATTTTCAGCAATGGCTTTGGCACTAATTTTTTTTCTTCATCATCGCAAAACACCTCAGTGGCCCGAGGAAGAACATTTGAGGACCATATTTAGGCAAGACTGCAGGCATGTTTCATATTCCATATAACTTTAATCCACATTCTATGATTTTAAATCAACCTCGAATTTCATTTCGATATTCGTCGGGGGAGGGGGATGGAAGGAGGAGACCCACCTAGGACCCATAAACAAATAAGCGAAAATGCTTCACTTTATTTGCACCAAAAATTATTGGTCAGAAAAGCATAAACATAAAAACGGCGAACGGTGTGAGTGCAGCGAGCTCTATTGGTTCTCGAGATGAATGGGTGAAGCCAATAATAAATGATCGGGAGTCAGAAATAACAGGCGTGACGAATGCCGAATCAAGCAGATCGATAACTTTTGTTGGCCTGCAATACATAACATGTTATATCAAATTTCCGTAGTCAGCATGGAATACTCGTTCTCAAAATCGCACTTTTTTGTGCGGTGAAAGCTAGCTGCACTGCACTGCAAATTCAAGTTTGCCAAATATTCACTGGCTTGGCACTTCCACCAAAAAATCACACTTTGTCTTAATGGTAGAAACCTAGTAATAATACACTGAGCAATAATTTGACATAATTTCGCCACTCAGGGACGGCACCATGTGATCATAGCAACTAACGTGCAGAAACAACACTGTAGGCATATTACATTATACTGCTCGATTTGAAGAACGTTTAAAAAGAAATGGGGATGCTCTGACCAACAGTTGATGTTCACTGTTCTAACCCGCTACATTAGAACACATTAGAAGCCTCTTCGCCATCCCCCCCCCCCCTCCTTCTAACCAAAAAGAAAACTAACAAAGTTCACAGCTCTAGCAAAAAGCAAACTTTCTAACTGATTCTAGCCTTAACTTCCAAAGAAGTCAAGAATTTGTGAATGTGTGGGAAAATCCTCTAGCAGTAATTGCGCATTCCTAGACAACCATTTCTTTCACAGAGTAGATCTCCTTCGCTAGGCATGAAAATATAATACAATATAATATTATAGTGAAATATAACAGATTTGAAGAATGCAAGTGAATGCCGATAGTTGAACCTGTTCCAATTAAAAGCGCAAAAATAGTGAACAACCCGCATTGCTGTTATCAAATAAGCACTCCATGTATTTGTAATGCAGCTAGTTTATATTTAAACTACTCAAGGGCAGCGATGGTGCATGCTATGCCAAAGTTACCGTCTTCATAACGAGCTGGAAGCATTAGTGAAGATGAACTCTAGCTGTCCTCTTTAAACATGTCCCAACTGTTCCATCACGCACTCAAACGGAAAGATGTTATAGTATGAGTGGAAGAGAGACCTGTGTTCCTGTGAGCATTCTTCTGAGAAATACCATTCCAAAAGCGGTATACGATCGTCATGCACACATAGCACTACCCATTCGGCTTCCTCATAGCGAATTTTCTCAAAAGAACAGAAAACACTATCAAAAACACATTGGTGGAGAATTTGCACATTTTCCACTCTGCGTGTCCAATCAAAACGAAAAACATTATCGACCTACCTTTCTTCATCAAAATTCGTTGACTTTGATTTTTTTCCCTGAGATCTGAAGCAGATCATGTCATGAACTTCCAGCATACTTCAAAAACAAAAGGAAAAGAGTTCAAAGCTGAACCAACATAATGAGAAACATAAAAAAGTGATTTTATTTTATTTACTTTGTTTCATTACAACACTACTGCTGATAGGCGTTAGAATATGTTATGCTAGTCTACGAAAACTTCCTTCACCACTGCAAAGCAGAAAGCCGGAATTCATGACCCAAGATTCACGACACAGGCTCGTTTCGCACGTTTTCTAATATAAAATTTGCATGACTGAAACTACAGATGTAAGGAGAGCAAAACTGCAATCCCGCGAATAAAAATTGAGGACACCTGGAACTTATAAAAGGTTGGGGGAATCAAATTCCTCTTCCGTTGCCATGCCTCTTTGAAGCGATCATTTGATGAAATTCCTGCAGGGGCAACCTAAAACTTACAGAAACGACCCAAGCGCACGATTACTTTTTCTCATAAACGACTCCAACCAGATTTGGCCGCGATACTTCCCAGCGATGACGACAGCGAATAACTTTTTGAGTTCGCCATCAATTAGATACTAAATGTCGTAGGGCTGGAATGATGGCATTTTCTGACGGAATCTGATTTAAACTCATCAAATGAGCCTGTACACAAACCCACCCTACCTCCATCTCAAACAGCTGTTAGACTCATATAGTATACATAAACCGACATGGAAATTACAGAAACTTTGGGTAAGCGACGTATAAAACTGAGAAGTAACTAGAAAATAACAAGCAACCTAAGAAGAGTTTGCAAAAGCAAAACTCGAGCGTAAGGCAAGACTGATCGATCAACGGCTGATATCCACTGACATATAAGGTCGTAATTTTTTCAAAAAGAAAAATATAAGGCCTAATGAGGTTAGTCGGTATCGGCTACTGCACGAGATTTGTCGGATCAATCAAATCGAGCTCTCATGGCGCATGTCTCGATTCAGCCCAAATGCCCTGCTTTGTTTCACAACTGCGCCATGCAACGACTTGTACAGGTGCAGCGGTTTTCAAACAGGGGAGAGGATTCCCCCAATCCACCCTCCCTCTTTATGTTACTGTCACAAGCGTAGCTTACAAGAATTGCTTTTTCTGAAAATGCGTCTTGTAATGCAAAAATAGCACAACCAATTGCAAAAAAAAGGCGGAAGAGATCTGAGATATCGAAGCAGTTTTATAAAATGCTCCAGCATTTAAAAATCCCGAAACAAATAGTAAAAAGCGGACGTGGTAAATGCGGTAATACTGATAGGGCCCGATATGATAATAATGCGATGACAAAACATCGAGCTACATAAAGTGACCACACAACGTAAAGAAAGCAGTATTCGAACGGGCATACCTTCTTGCGTATAAGCGTTCCGCTCTTTTTGCGCACTTTATGCTGCAGCCAATTTGCTTTGATAACTTCACGTTGAGCACTCATCTGCGCATAGACAAACGGCAGCGAACAGCGACCAGATCTGAGTGCCGCTATAATCCTTACATTAGTGCTAAATAAACGCTAACAGCCTGATGCAGCGAGTTTTACATTCACTTATTCGCACAAGTACATACCACATTTCATCAACACACGAACCGCCATTCTCGCACTTCTTTGAAATTTCAGATGTGCTTTTTGAAAACCTAACAGTACGAAGGCTTACAGAGTTATTATTTATTCCAGTACCTTCAACATGCGTACATCTTCCTCGCAGATATCAACATCCTCAACTATGTCGTTGAAACATCAACTGTATGGCTGAGTATGTGAGGCATACGCGAAAACGATTCACATAAAAAAATATTACGCTCATTTTTTATAGTTAGTGGATTATACTTGATCATTTGATCGCTTGACTGACCGGACTATCGAACGTCGATGATGCTGCCGGTCACAGTGCGCTTCCATTAGGGTACTGAGGCCCATGGTTTTGCATTGTTGTAGCCAATAAGTGACGCCACCCCGCTGGCCAGGCGAGCAGGCCTTTTCATCGCTTCGCTTTAGCCGAGTTGGCCCTTAGGGATCAGATGCGCAATCATCACCTTGGTACCCACAAGAAGCCTGTCCAGCTTCGTAAGACCTGCCAGAGCACGAAGCTCCGCTGGCATAGCCTTCTTGATCCGTTGCCACCCTTGCACTACGTTGAAGTAGCGAGGTCGGAATTTTGCAAGGAGTGGATTATACTAAAAGAACTAAATGTCCGCTTTCGAAAAATGGCTGTACAGAAACTTTGCTACCGGAAAGCTGATCGAAAAAAAAACATTTAGGACTTGAGGAGAGAAGTGAGTGCCGTTTTGACAATTTAGGTGACGCAGTGGAAACTTTACTGCTCCCCCTTCCCCTCCCTAAGGGATCCTCCTCTTTCTGCTTCTTTTCTAAACAAAATTCCTCGAATTACATTTTTCTCCCACTTCACTCCTGGTTACAAGACTGCTTTCGGATTTTAGAATTCCCTGGATGGTTTTCTTGCATTCACCACTAAGCACGTCTATCGACCCTACTCATGGCTACAATATCTCCACCCTAAGCACCCGAAAGTTTGAGTCGCATATTTCCATGAAGAAGTTAGTTAAGGGAGATCTGGGATAAGCTGAGGATGAATCGCGATCACTTCGAGAAGTCCAAGCCCATCTCTGCAAATATTTTATGCACATGGAATTCAAGTGCCCCGGAGGCAGCCGCGCCTTAAAACGTCTATATTGGCATCCAGCATGTCGGAAACCTCTTGAACTAATCTTACGGAAGATACTCACTCAACGCAGTGTGTCTCAGGTAGGACTGAGGATTGCAGAAAACTCGTTATCAAATTTGCGAGTTGTATATAAACACCACATATTTCTGTAAAATACAGCAGACATTGTATCGCCTCAAATGGAAAGTCAGCGAGATAAATTTCTCAAGAGTTTTAGCAGATGGCAAAGAATGGGAGGGAGGACGACAAGCAAGATGAGGGTTGCAGGAGGAGGAGGGAGAAACGGGTGAAGCATTAAAGGCACATAAACTCTGCCTCTTGTTATTTTGAGCTGTTTCATGTCCTTACCGTCTTTTTATCTATCTTTCTAATCAAGTTTTGCAGGGTAAAACGATGAGAAAATCACCTGTAGACGACACCTCCTGCAAAAGACCCAGGCAACGAAACATCAGCTGCTACCTTCTATGCAAAATCGCTTGCTGCTACTGTTAAATTCACTGGTCGCTTTGTGGTAAGAGAATATTGTTAACTTATCGATATTACCTTTACTTTACTCCAATCAAAGAAGCACTCGTCACGAACAAGTTTCCTCATATCGCTTTCACTTCTATTTGCAAAGAGAAGTTGCAAAGCAGCGTGAAGGCTGGGGATTTGGCTTCTCTCTTGCTCATCGGACGTCGATGAGTCGATCCACCGTTCTATTTAAGAGGACGGTCGGATGTATTTGTGGTCCCAATAAAGGTGCTAGGTGGTACACAGACAAGGAGTGTGGTCATAGCCCACAAGAGACCGCTCAGCAACCAATACGAATGATGAGTGGTCGATATTACCGCGCATCGAAAAAAATCCTTGCTTGGAGCTTGCCTGATGCTATGAAGAATGACACCTCGGCACAGAGATTGTATCGGAAAGTGAACGAATCCTGGTCGTTTTATTTCTCGAAGTCCAGTCATCGATTTTCAAGTAGGACCGAAAGAAGGCAGGAAGGAGAAAGGTGCAGGAGTACTAGAGGGCAGGAACAGCAGCTGAAGTGGAGTTTCACACCATTTTCTCCCTGCTGCAGACACAAATTTGTGGCGAAATGTATCTCATCTCTAAAAAGCGGGTGAAAAACGAGTCTTTTCTTACTTTTTAGTGTATAAGCCGACCACTCAGCTCGTTGAAAAAAGTGCACCTTGTTTGGCTCACCTACACTGCTGATGACTATCGAAGTAGTAACCCTGTACACTCAATAACAAGAAGAAACGTTGTTGCTTTCACCTTGCAAAGCATGCAACAAACTGCTCACTTCTGCTGCGATGTATTGGCTGTGACTATCACCAACAAACTTATGCAAGCAAGCAAGTAAACCCAAACGGATAAACCATATAAAATTATATCAAAGAAAGCGCACTGCAAATAGACGTAAGTACTCAAAGAAATTTTTGCAGGCACGACGCTTTTCAGAGAAATCCGCATATAGCATAGCCTCACTCGCTACTAAAACGACGCCGTCTTGCATAACGAAATAATGCGTTCCCATGCGGGCTACATGCAAGCACTGCACTCGACCAAACCGAGCAAAGCTTACAACGCCACCACAACGATCAAATGCTACGAATTCGGCGGACAAACGTGTTGCCTGTTTTGAAACTCTGAGCAGCTATGCAAGTTGCCGCGGCCAATGCAACAGTTTGCACTGCTCATTGATGCGTTCGCCGTCGGGTCGAGCGACGGAGTCGAAACGCAGTCGGTGGTGTGCAGGACATAAAGAAAAATGCGTGAATACTGTGGGAAGTTTTTGCCGGCGATTTTCAGAGAAAAACCCGTAGACAGCAAAGCGACTAGGTTGAAATGTTCAATTTAATTTGCACACGCCACACCCTTCTACTTATACATGAGCTATTAACAATAGCCATCGGTAGCAGCGTAAACTCGTCGGCACACTTGCAGACCTGTTGTGTGTCTAGCAGTGTTGGTGACTACTAAAGGCAACCTAAAATACGCTATAACTCAGCTGTTTTACTGTACTGTCATTATGTCAGCCTCAGTATTTTCGATGAATTCACACTTCGATCCTCTACATCTTCATTGTTTCTGCGAATATTATGTTGCATTCTTGCCGCGCCATATCTCTGTTCGTTTATTAACACCTTTACTGTTCTTATCACTGCTTGGTTCTTAATTCCATCAACAGCTGTTGCTCATCAAACAAGCTGTTCCTACATCAGTCGTTTTCAGGAACCCCTTTGTAACGTATTAGACATCCTTTCAGCCTCATCTCCAAATTTTCAAGGACAGTCGAGAAAATGAAGCAGCTTGCCAGCTTCCGAATCTGGCGGCTCAACTTTTTGTTTGCCAAACAATCTTTGAATTTGGTACCTTCTGAAGGTTGCTAACAATGTTAGCAACCTTCAGAAGGCTCAGTCCTTCCTCTTGCTACAAATTTCGGCGTGTGCCTATCTTATCCAAGTGTCCTAGAGGATAAGACACTTCATAATTCCAAGCGTTCCTTTCGTCCAACTTTTTCCTTGCTTCTTGCAACTTACGTCTGTCCTTTTCATGTTCAGTCTATTTATAGCTATCGTTATTACTGAGGTGGTTCCGGTTGTTCCCAAACGGTGTAACTTGCTACCGTATATATTTTTTCAAGCAGGAAATAGTTTCTTCCAATTTGACGTGAGATATACTCCATCGAAAACGTCCACCAGCTCTTACTCGCATTGTTCCTGACGATGTCATGCTGATTCCTTCCGCGTTCAAGGCATGTTAGATCTGACGATGTCGATCATGAAGTGGACGACTAAACTTTTAGACATGTGACAAAGTGCTGCATAGTAAAGATCATTTTGTCATGGGACGCACACTAAGGCATGCGCTGGCTGTAACAGTCAGTAGACATAATTGATGACTTCCAGTGTTTGTGAGTTCGTTACCAAAAGAGCCTGCCCGTGAAAACGAATTTCCTTCTCCTGGCCATCCTAACCTTGTCTGATGTCGAAGAGCCCCACTAGTTGGTCAAATCAAGAATCTCTTGGAGGTTCTTGATGAAGGTGAACGCCTTGATAAAATCGGCGAAACGATAGCATTTTGAATTGGAAAGACGTTCAGGTATGACATTTGTAAAAAACAAGTGTCCTAGAACGGAAATTTGAGAGGCTTCACTACACACCAACTCGAAAATACACATGGAACTGCTTGTTCCTAAACACTGGTAACGTCGAGAGAGGAACTCGCACAGTCAGACAAATAGGTAATTCCTGACGCCATGTTGTTGAAGCTTTAGGGAAAATTTGGGCAGCGAGACCGAATAGAGTGCTCTTCAGCAATCCCGGCCAGTTCAGTCAACGTCATTCATATGAAACAGCCTTCGAATTTTCTAAAAAAACAATTTTAACTCTCATTGTTCGAGTGACATATTTCTTTGCAATGTGTCGGCCGAATGTGTTCCGTTATCATAAACCATGAGTTTAAGGGGAGAATCATTGCTCGCCATTCTCTGATGATTCCTAAGACTATCTTAGTTTACGGTAAAAGTGATTTACCTTTTTATGCACTTGAATAGGAAGGAAACGGAACTAACTAATCGCAAACCATTTCACAATCGAAGGCTTGATACTGAGTTTCAGTGTTTCATGTACCATTCTTTTCATAGGTTTTCCCATAACATTTCGTGAACGACAGTTACGACAAAACATCTAAGTGGTATGTCTTTGTTTAGGCGTTTTAATGTGGCCTTTAGAATGTGACCTCTAGATGCACCCCTCACGTTCTCCACTATGATGGGTGGCTCGCTGCTTTTTCGACGTTTCGCGTTCTTCCATTACCGATGAATAATTGAGTGTCATTCCTATACAATTTTTTTATTTTAGCAGGCAGTGTGGCTGCTGCCTCTCTTTTTTCCTCTGTAAAGGAGGAACAGATGAACACTCTGTTATGGCGGTTTCTGAGATTCCAGACATCATCTGGAACCTCAGAAACCGCCATAACAGAGTGCCATCTGCAAGATTCCACTCGCGTTTCCAAATATCAGTTTCTTCTACCCAAGGCGTCTATCCCAAATATGTGATCAGAAACCGCGTCTAGCCTACTGTTACAAACTTCGGCGTGTGCCTCTCCTGTCCAAGTGTCCTAGAGGATAGGCGTACGTTTTCCGTTCGAGAGGCTCGAAAAATGTACCTGCATAATCCTTTTATGAATTATTATGACTGATATGTAAAAGATCACGTGCGCGTATACAGTCCCAATTTCATTCTACTGCATGTGGTGGACGTTTGTTCTGGATGGAACTGGAGTCAAGAAAATTTTCAGAAATTGGAACGCGGTGAAATCCCTGCTGATTATTTCAAGTAGAGCTGCCAGCCTCAGTACTTGTTCCGCAAATTTCATTCAGCGCGAAGGTTTTGAGATGAAGCAGGGCAGGCGAGCAATTTCATACCCAGCTTTGCCGACGTGATAACCTGAAGCAATCACGTCGGCAGAGCTGGGTGCAGCAACCAGAAACGTCGCTCTCCGACAAACGCATGTAAGTGCAGCATCTTTCCATTTCAACTGTTACTTAATCAGAAAACACTTCAACGACCTTGTTTTTTCTCAGAGCGAACAATGGTGATAACAGTTCCTCATTGTGTACGTACATGTTCAAAGTTAGTAGTCACTATGGTAGCACGCTAGCAGCGTTCACCATTCCAATTGTGTTTACACGCTTATCAATTGGATCAGATATTAAGGTGCGCACGATCTAAAAGAGTCGCACTTACTGGTTGACGCAGTGAGTTGTGTGACTATTACATCAGGTAATCAATCTCAGCCGCTGCTCTGCGAGCACGTGGTGTGGACAGTATCACAATGTGGACAGAGTTGCACGTTAGGGTATTCATTATGCAGTGGCATATAACGGATGACGGAGAATGAATTATGTACTGTGCGTCAGATGAATAGAAAATCTTCTTTTCACAGTCTTTCTTTTCGTTCTTACCCCCTCATTTCCAATTTTTGCGCTCTTCAAGTCCTTAGCAGCTTCCATGTGATGTCATACTTTCGAAGGGAAATTTTTATGCTCAGTTTTGCAGCAAGGGTAGATTCAAAGTTTGGAACTGTACAGCTGCAAAGCATCCCGGAGTTTTTAAACTGAAGATCTCAAAATGCAATTTTCTTTGGAAGTGTTCCCAATGGTTTTGTTCTCCGCCAACATTTTCTTAACACTAATTTCAAGGAGGTTTCGAGTTTTTTACCAACGGTAGTGCGGCAACATCTTTGAAGACAGTACGTTGGGAGTGCTAAAGACCAGTCACAATCCAGCGTCACTTTCTCGTACCTATTTAGAGCATAATGAATTGCAGGCAATCGAGGAGTCGCAGTGATGTCATTTTTGAAGACCTGAAGATAGCAAATCCTCGATCAGGTTTCCTGAAGTTCCAGAAAACTGTTGCGTTTTCGAAGCCCAATTTTCGGCCATATGTAAAATCGCATTGTCAATGGTCTGCAAATTCTGGACTCCTGCTGATTGGTGAATTGTTCTCTTCTTGGTGGAGTCTAATTTTGCGCTGTCCATAAGTTCAAACTCGTTTGCGCTTGAACAACGCCTTTCACTTCACTTCTGCACAACACTGCTGGGCACTGAGCACTGAAAAAATAAACGACTCAAAACGAAAAATCGTTTGAACATCTTGCGTAGACACAAAGGCGAGGGGCCATGAAGATACTTCGCGTTGTGCAATAAGAAAAAGTCGGCGCTTCAGGCCATCGCTTAGTGGTCCGAAAAACCAAACATCTGATAAGCCGAAAATCACAAGGATCGTGCAACTGATAATTTGACTTCAGCGGTTGTACAATATTCATGCCATTCCAGTGTCTTACGTTGGTTTCGGATTGCAAAGGTATGTAAATTTACGTTTATTTGCAAGCTTGTGAGTCGACGCTCCTGCTTGAGTCAGTGTCACTGTCCAACGTCATGATGGGGCCACTTCACATCTTAAAAGTGCTTCTGTAGGAACACGGTCTCTCTATATCAGAAAGCTGCGCTTTCTGATATAGAGAGACCGTGTTTTACTTGTTTCATCGTTCTATTTTTCTCATGCTTTGCCTCATCTGTATGGTTGATGTTGTTCACGTCTATTTCTACAAAAGCAAAATACAGTGTGGATATTAGGCTGTACTACTGCATCTAGCGAATTATGCGGGTAATTTCATTTACTTCCCAGTGGATCATGAGCAACTACGTTCAAACGAACCCTTCTCCTACTCGCATTTGAGGAGGATATCGGCCAAGCAGCAATTTCTGGTACTCTTAGAAACTAGCCATAAATGTTGGGTGAGGAGGCAGCGAAAACAGTCTAAATTTCCTGGAATTTTGAAGGCGACTCATCTAAAGACGCAAAATAATCTACATCGTTGATGTATTCTTGTTTTAAATCATCATCTGCGGCCCATTAAATTGATACTTCTGGCAACTTTACCATTGAAATTGAAATATCACTACCGAGTAGTGCCCTTAGCAACGTCACAATTAGTCAGTGCAGTATTTTGACCAGAATATTAGGTGCAAACGATGAATTGTGGCCTCCAAATTCCGTCTTCGAAAATTTGGATTGGCAAGGGGGAGCGGGAAAGGAAAGTCTATAGACGGTCCGAACGAATGCATTCATTTGTTAGAATGAGCTCGGCGGGATGACGAGTTCTGCTAGTGTGAAATGAAAACATTAGAAATCGCTGCACATAGTTCTTCCTCGAAACCACAGCAGTACTCGGTCTGTTAACAAGTTCGCTAGGAGAATATTGAACGCTGAAAGTAATTGCATCGTACTCACCTATCTGGTAGCACACAACAGAACAAATACAGCTAAATTTCTTACTAGACAGGTGCATTCATTCGATATGCACTAGCTCAGTGAATGAGTACTGTGGCCAACATTTCAGAATATCCACTTAGATGCTAGTGGCCCCAACTTTGCGCAAGTGGCAGTCTGAAGTAGCTAGAGCAGCTTCAAAACGCTATGTTGCATTGCTCGCATCCAGCAATCCTCGGAATCTGTCTCTGGGTTTTGAACGATTGAAATGATTAACATCATTAGTATGATGATCAAAAATGCTCACATTTCGGAAGTCATTTCTGACTAACAACAAGCAGTTTTTTGAACAACTGGAATCGTTTTGACCGCGTAGATAAAAGGAACGGATGTTGGCAGATGGAATTATATTAAAACCTTGAAAAAAGTTGTGGACTACATATAATTGCACGAGCGCATTTTCGTTTTCGTTGCATTTCGCAGCAAAATGGATCACAGGATGGAAAACCGGTTGTGTCATTTGATATACCCAACCTTGTGAAATAAAAAGGGGTAATGGAATTGCTGGTTCTGGTTGCGTGGACGGTTGCTGAGCGGTCGTGTTTCCTTTCACTCAGCTCGACGCGACGAAGGACCATGGAACGGCCGTCAGATATGACGGTTGCCTGCGAATATGCTGAATAAGCAGGCGCGGACTAACCGATGGCGAAATTCATCAGAATGTGACTGGGGTTGGCGGTGGCGCGCCAACACTTAATAAATGGTCACATTACCCAATGACGGTTTCACATCACGGCGAGTACGATCCGCCGAAAAAGATCGCAGCCCCTGCTGCCTTGCAGGTACTTCGTGGAAGAAGAACGGCTCGGAGAAGGAAACTCCGAGTAACTGAAACCTATGTCGCCACCAGGCGGGTCACCAGGCGATGTACTACTAGCCACATAAATATGGAAAGGAAGAACGCGGCAGACCGCAAACAAAATGGGGAGTTCCGTTGCAATGTCTACATGGCGTTGCTTGGACGTGGCGAGTTAGGATCGCGAAAAGTGGAAAAATTGCCAGCTGTATCGATAGAGAGAACGAGGAAATCGATGAAATCACAGCTGTTCAACGTATTCAACGTAATGGAATTGCTGTCGTCACATGAATGCGTGCTTCCGATTATGCTCCTGAATCGTTTCCTGTCCATCGAATATCACAACACCTCCGAAAGCGAAATTTTTGGCTGTCGCGCGAAAATTTTTTTGCTGGTATGGCCAGATGTTATCGGACGGTTCGATATTGTTCAGTTATCGCTCTTGAAGGAGTATCAGACAAACAACGCCCTTCAGAAATAGTTGTAGTAGAGGGCTCCCCGAAAGCGACGAATGAACGGTGTCACAAAACAAAGACTGAACACGTTGGCATGGTTTGCTCATATATTCACATGATAGCAAACTGGGGGGGGGGGGGGGGGGGGGGNNNGCTGAAAAATTGGCGCAAATGCAACTCGATTGTGATAAACGGAGCCGCGCTAATCATGAGCTGATTTTACGAAATGTGCCAAATGTTTTCATTTCCTAAGTAAAGTCTGAGTGTTTTGATGATATCCAGCCTCCTACTTTGACTCTTCTAAATGTCGGCAACAACAGTAGGGTTTCGCTTTCAGCACTCCTACCCTTCCCTCCGCATCCTGTCCTGCTTCTCGCATTCCCGAAGAATTCCTTTTACGATCTGTGACATTTTTATCGACTCGATTCACCTCCACTGAAACATGCTATGCTTCGCTGTAAGCTACGATGTCTTCCACAATTATTGACGAGTTCATCTAGGTAACCACAGTAGAATGCCTTGTAGGCTGCTTCCACAAATACGTGTGCATTTACGTTTGCATCTTCCAGCTTACTTTGCTACTGCTAACTGGTGAAGTGAAAGTTGTTGCACTTATCACTCCCCCTCCCCCCTCCCCCCCTCACACCCTTAAAGCAGTCCTCCATTTATCTTTCGAGACGTTCATCATTAGGGGAACGTTCAACACCGAGGCGACCCGATCACTAAAACGTTTGTCAAGTATCTTGCTCAGGAATTGTTTCAAAAGTATGTTGGTCAGACCGATACCCCTGCTAAGCTACTCATCAGGAGTGCTGGCAATCGCTTTTCTCATCGCTGGCTTGTGTCAAACGTTTCTTCATAGCAACGCAGGTACATCTTCCATCATTCAGTACTATTCTGTACCCATTGTTCCTAAGACTCTAAACTCACAACACCTTCAAGTATCTATTCCATTACGAGTAGCCATAACTGAACGAGGTCGGATTGGAGTGACACATTACTGTGAATAGAGTCAAAAAGTCGCCGACCTTCCTCGTATAATTTCCTGGACGGCCTAACGCTACAGTTGTCGGAGGCTTTGCATTTATTTCTTCTCAGACAGTCTCGGCGACCACCTCTCAGCAAGCGCCGTTTGAGCACAACCGTGGTACATGCCCCAACAGGGAAACTTTTTGATTTAATTTTAATTCCATTCTGAAGGCACTTCAAGGTAATCGACTTCTGATTGCACAAAAACGGAACGGATAGCAATTCAAGAAATAAAGAGCGAGAAGAACATGTGCGTCCAGTTGCATGAGGGCCACGAGACGTATCTCCTTCTTCAGGTTGTAACAGGAGAGAAGGAGAAGATTCGAAATGATATGCGTAGTGAGAAGACGAAGGCGGAATTGAAGAAACAGGAAAAGAATCGCAATTCGATGCACCTGGAAATTTGCAGTCCAGATTAGTCGCAATGTAATCTCGGGACAATAGCGCTCTGCTCGTCTATGATGATTGGTGCAACAATTGCAAAAAAATACAGGGGAATCAAACTGAAACACTTTAGAAGACGTCTCATGAAGCCTTTCATTATTATGACAGAGACATGCTGAAACGGAAGGGGGTAAGTGCTCGAAAAACATGAAAGCCTCTGTAAAAACCCACTGATTTCACACCTCGGTCACTGAAATTTTCATGACATTGCCGTCGAGATTCTTCCAGTACTCATGGTTCTCCATGATTTCACATAGTATTTCTAGCGGCAGCTCTCCCATCAAACAGTCCACCTGCAGTTTATA
Organism: Toxascaris leonina; assembly: GCA_022844705.1. Classification (NCBI taxonomy): domain Eukaryota; kingdom Metazoa; phylum Nematoda; class Chromadorea; order Rhabditida; family Ascarididae; genus Toxascaris; species Toxascaris leonina. Next base: position 30,702 of record JAARMF010001914.1, read on the forward strand.
ATGTTTTGAATAACTGGGCGATTTAATTCAGTTCGTGCAATATTCGAACGTAAGAATTAATCCCACCTATCGTTCGCAAGTCGCCGCTTGATGGCGCAGTTCAAGGGCTCGTCAGTCAGTTGTGTCATCAATGTGCTCCTCGCAAATTTCATCTTCTTTTGAATTTTTCAATCACTCACACGTACGTGTGGAACCACGGCACCACTGCCACATCGTTACATTTACTACTTATTGAATGCAGAAAATATAGCGCTAGCTAATATAGCACTAATATAACAATAGAACTGCACTGTAATACACCACTACACTTCCTGCGGTCCAATGTGCTGACTGGGTTGAAATCACCCGTTAGTAAAGTAATGTCGGAGAAGGGACTGAAGAAAAATTGCTTTACTGAACTGTTCTTGAAGGCAGGGAAATTCGCACTGTTCAACAGTGAAAGGTGTGGGTGCCACACTCGGGACACGTTCCTATAACACGTTCTATTTTTCCGCGAAACTCTGTCACAGGAGACTGGCCTACAACAAACAAACGAGTAAGGCAAGAGAGAGAAATGCAATAACGAGTCGGAAACAGCATCTTTGAACACGCACATTTTCGGTCTTTAATTCTTGCTGTGATGGGAAAGATAGGCTAGCATTTTGCGAATATACAACTGCTGAAATTCGTAATAGCTTACGGAAAGGATCGAGCACACTTGAGACAAACGTCATTTTTTCAAAATGAGCAGTGGCGAGTCGAGCACATGCTACACCGTGAAACGACAACAGCAATCATCGAACAGACGCGAACATGATCGGCGAGAATTTCTCATTGGTCTTCGGCATAGCATCATACGGCAGGGGAAAAAATCCAATGAGTCATTCTACATGGAATAGACTTGTTGGCCGTAGGCAGCTGAACTTTTCCAGCCGTTGTTGAACGTTGGCTTATCGTTGTGACGCTCCTTCACTTTTTCTACGCGCCTGAAAAAGAATCCTACGAACAGACAAACATGTGTAGGAAGACGGACCGAGAGGATAATGCGCCTTTCATTCAGACACAAAAACCGATCACGGCAATAGAAAGTGGCAACCTCGAAAGAAACATACGATAAGAAAAAGGAACAAGCGTGGACCGATGGGATGTGTCACGAGGAGAGGACAAGATTTCTTCGTAGTTGTGAAAGACAAAGGTGAATGTTTTCCAAGGTTGTCTTGCTGTGCATACCAAACAAGGAAAAATAGCTATCATGTTCGAGCAACACTCCGATGGAGAAGCTTCCAGGCATAGAAATGGACCCTCAAAGAATTGCGTCACGAAAAGATGGTGCGACGACTGACGTTTATCCTCGCTATGTGGGGATCTATGAGCCGTCATCCTTGATCTCCCTCGACATCAGTTGACATACCTCAATGTCATCTTCAAACTTTGTGTCTTAGTTGTGTGAAAACAATAACGCTATGTGCTACCGTCATATGTTAAATTCGTAGTGAAAAATTTATTCAATGGGCAAAACTGACTGAAAGGGTGATTTCGTTCAGTCGGACTAAATTTCTCTGCTCCATACCGCGTTTCAAAAACAGCTCTCACCTATGTTGCATAAAGCGCAGCATTGTGGCCTTTTCAGTTCGTTTAGGGAAGCTGAACAAATGAGCCATGAGGACATAGAATTTCTTGAATTTCAGATTAATGTAGGGCATAGGTAGATTGCATTTTCGGGTATTCACGTCGTAGGAGTAGCGATGAGCGGTCCTTAATGGGGTGGTTTAGTTTCCCCTTATCGAAGAGGCACGTTGTTAATGTAACCATCAGAGAACGAAGTAGTGACTTTCTATCTCACCGTGCACGCGGCATCAGCATCGTGTGAAGGAGTGAAAGCTGATTACGTACCTGCCGCCGCACTGCTACAGGCAGCCGTAAAAGGTTCGGTGATTGCGGTGCTGAGGCTGCATGGTGCTATTTTTGGCTTCATTTTACGCCATTCCTCGATAACCGTTTTCGGGGGTTTGTTTCATTCTGTGGGCAATTTTGAAGTTGAAGAAGCTAAGATTTGCGAACCTGGTGAACACTTTTTCATTTCCATCACAACGAATGGCAAAAGCCCCTCGTCGAGCTCTGCTGGCTCCTAATGGATGGGACGGGCCTTTCGTCCTTTAAACGGACGTCAACCTTTTTCGTTCGAAGCACTATGCAAACAGAGGGACAATAAAGCCCGTTGACTTTTCAAGTAGCGAACACTGATTTCGATTTCAGCTGATATCAAGCACGTCATTCAACCAGTCCTTACCGTTCTGCTCCCTGTATCTTCACTGTACGTCTTGATCTTTATTTTATTCTGCAAACAGTTTTTGCGGTCATTTTGCTCGAATATCCCGCCGTAGATCGATAACACTGAAGGATTGCATTAATGTATGCGCAGTGCAATTTGTCCTCGGAAATCTAGCCTCGTATTCTTCTTCCAGTTCACTGACGCTCTGGACGATCATGTCACAACCAGTGGCAGGAAATGTCACAAGCTCGAAGCGGCGTCGGATGGGTCTGAGGTCACACTGTATGTCCTCATAACTCTGCTCATGCAGCATTCTCTTTTTTCTCCGCTTTCTCTGCGTTGAGGAATAATTGGTATGAAACCGCACAATATTATTTATGACCTGCGGTCCTACTCGAATTGGGCGCTGTTTAGTTCAGGAGAATGCCGCGTATGCTTCGGTCGAAGAACAAGTTGTGCTATTCATATCATAGTTTCTCATAGTCGAAATGTGTGTTTGCATTATTTGAGGAAGGGAGTAAGTCTTATTCATTCATTCATTCATTCATTCATTCATTCATTCGTTCATTCGTTCATTCAAATTGCTTTATTTAACCATAAGGAAACATACAATAGTATGTGGAGAAATTGACGATATTTAAAACGAAATCATTAAAGTATCGCGAATGCGGTGGTGCTGACAAAAAGCTGAACC
>JAARMF010001917.1:5816-23147 GCA_022844705.1 Toxascaris leonina
ATATATATATATATATATATATATCTTATGAACACTGCAATCTCAAATTCTGCAAATTTGGATTGTGGGAGACTGATCAGAGAATTGTTAAAAGCCGTTGCTTTGAGGGAAAGGGGTCTTGCTCATGAAGGAAGGTATCTTGTTGTTTTATGTCTTGAGCGTGTTGTAACGAGCCAATTTTTCATAGAGCTAATAATAATGCAGGCAGCAACGCACCTCTCCCAAAATCAAGTTACATGTTTGAGGAATCAGCACAGATGCCATCCGTGTGCAGCATAAAATTGTTCGTAAATAACCTCGTTAGTCGCCACTTCACCATGTGTGCCAATGAAAATCAGAATGATTAAAATGTGTTGGTCAAACATTGCAATGCGTCACATATGATTTCGCAAACTTTGTTCATATTAAACAACGTCCAGCCATCGTAAAGCCACCCTAAGAGAACTAATAATGTACAACGAAAGAGCATTTTCGCCGCGAAATTAAAAGGAAGCGCGATCGACTGTAGGGAAAAGGAGTCAACAGTAAAATAAAGACAAGAGTAATAGAGCAGTTCATACGAAAAAAGGCCAGTGAACACATATTACGCAATTATATCTCCACACAACTACTTAGGAATGGATGACGAATGTAAGGTGTGCCACCTCTATTTTACGAATTTGATGTGCCATAGGCGCGTATTTCAGTGCGAACCCTAACTCCCACCTCATGGCAGTTGTGTGTGTTAAGAGCTTGCTTAGCTAGTAGATTATTAGTCTGCAAGGGCAGGGAGTCAATGTTGTACAGGCTGTGACTGGTTGCATATTCCTTGATAAGATCTCGGTTCCAACTTCGAAAGTTGCAGCATTTCAGCTACATGGAAGAGGTAGCGTGAGGAGGGTTGGGGAAGGGCGTTGGTGCTGGGTTTGCTACTGCCACTCTTTGCCAGAGTGAGACAAAGTTTGTGACTGATTTTCATTTCATAGCTGTGCATTACGTGAACTGTTTCATATGTAGCATTCTCTGGCCTAATTATTGTTTCTTTAAAGTGTTTTTGCGGGGTGTGCAGTGAGTGGTGCAAAATTGACGTTCTATTGATATTGCTCCACTGATGTTCAATTTTAAGCTTTAAGGCATCTTTCTCAGCTGAAACAGACTTATGGTGATCTCGTCATAGTAAATCTTCTTGGCTCAAAGGAAGGCGAACGAACTCTGTCAGAAGCTTACAAGGCAAGCATGTTACAATACTCTTCACCTCTAGCCTTTTTTCAAGCAGGAAAGAGCGGATGTAAAAGAGAATATAGTTTTTGGCGGCCATCAATCAACTTCGGGATTTGTCATTTTTTATTTGCGATAGGCGGTGATTTCAGGACATACTGCTGTTGTGCTTTGTAGTGATTGTAGTGTGAATACTTGACCAGACCTGTCCAAACAACCTCATTCGGTGCTATTTTTTTGGTACTTTTGATACACATTTGAAGGGATTATCGGAGCTGGAAGCAAGGCCGAGCAATTTGTCGTAGTAATAATACTCGCCGCTGGCTTGTTTTTTCAAATATTTCCTGAAATAAATACAAGAGTATGGAAGCGTTGTTCCACTTTAATTGGGTGTTTATCTTTGATTAGTTATTTATAAGGTGCTACACTTAGCCTGGCTGTTTATGCTATTTTTTATTTGTTTAGGCTCTAAGGCTAATGAAATCTCTAAAGCGGTCTTTGTCACTGTTCAATAAGGCTTTTCGTGTCAAATGTTTTGTGTGGTATGGAAATGATGAACTCAAAAGACTAGCATTACTAGGCCGTTATGCGCATCCGGGTAGACATTTCAGGTAATTGTCATTTATTACCTCAACTACGGAAGTACAGATGTCACTTTCGCGAAGTAATATTAAACTTCTTTTGACGATATCAGATTGCAGCTGTGTTATCAGTTTGATGCTTTCGTTAGATGAGGTTCTGTTCGTTATGTGTTATGTTTAAAGTTGTTGAATTGCGCTGCGTTCAAAATGCAGCCATTTTGAGTGCTAAACGGTGTGATATGCAGGCGCATCTCGACAACAGTGCTCATGCGGGTACGGAGTTTGTGGCATTCGACTACCATGCGCAGATGAAACTCTCGAAGAATGGAATCGATATTTTACGCAACAAGCTCATTCGTTCTCTCGAGAAATTCTCCTTTTTCTGTATCAAAGACTCCAAAGTATTGAGGTATGTTGTACGATTACCATTGTCTTTCTATATTGGAGGCTGATTAAATGTTTTTTTTTTAATGATAATGGGGCGAAGTTTATGGTTGGTTGATTGTGAACGGTTCTAAACCAACATTACTCATAAACTATTTTCCTTTTTTTGTAATAAAAATCCATAGAAGGGTTTTGGTTGGACGTGTCAGTGGTATAAGCTGTTTGGACCGCATACATGCAAGGTTGCTTGATGTGAGTTGATGCACACGGTTGGCTTCATATTAAAGGAGCGATTCTGATTCACAGAGGACGACAACGCAAAAAGGTTGTGAAACCGATTTCTTGCGCGCTTTTATATCGCATGGTGCAGTCTGTGATGAGGCTGCTTTTAGTTCTTTTTTTTTGTTTGCTGATTTTTCCGAATGGCACCATGCAAGTGCATTCTTCAGCATGGGACGAGTCTCAGCTTGATTTGAATGCCATATGTAGGCCGCTTTCCATACGCACTTTTTCATCTTCATCATTTGCTCTCTGTTTTCTGATTCGATGAAAATCTAGCTGTTCTGAGTCACCTTGTTTCATTTTTGTTGACAGATTAAAAGCTTGGGTGCTACCAGTTAGAAGTCTAATCGGGAATTTTCAAAGCAAATGACTTTAGGTACTGAATTTTATCCTCTGTGCTATCTCACTTCACGATAACTTTCCAACATATGTGAAGTTTTTTCTTTCGAATTGCAGTCATAAGTTGGATGTGCATTTATATATATTTGTGATGACTGTATGGTAATACGCAGAAAAACATGGTTTTTATGACTTTTTGAGGTGCAAAAGGGATAGAGGTATACTCGTTCCGAATGTTAAGTTGGGATGAATGTCTTCGTTAGATGTAAGGATATAAATAAGCGAGCGAATCGGAAGGGCTAGATTAAAAATTCGTTGAGAGATCTCACTTGTTATCATGGGTCAGTTGTGTTTCAGATCTCAGTGTGGCGTAATCCGTACAAATTGTTTGGACTGCCTTGATCGTACTAATTCAGTTCAAACGATGATCGGCTTACAGGTGAGTTGGGCGTGTCTCCTTTTTTTGATTCTTATGCATAAAGCGTTCTGTAAGTTTATACACCAGCTATAAGGGACCACTCCCGGACTTACTTCAGTACGATGAATTTCTGAAGAACCGGCCCTATTTCAATTAAAAACCTATCTTTTTGTTTCAGCGGCAGGTTTAGTATCTGTCTGTAATAGGTCATGCTAAAAAAATATCATGAAAGAATATTCCTCTGGTGTTTTATGGCTTTGCAAATGCAAATCAAACATGGTAAGGATGCTACCTATATTCATACGGTTCATTCGATCTTTGCAGCCTTTTTTGCTGTTCCCTTTTAAGCATGGAATCCCGTGGACCGGCCCTTGATGCTTGAAAGTGGACCGTGAAATGGGTTCAGTTTTGAGAGAAAGGTCTCTTGTTGGGCTGTTCAAAATATGGTGCAATCTTCAGTGGACGATTTGTAAATGCATACCATCCTTAGCTGTAACACAAGAATAAGTAGAGTCAGCTAGGAACACGCATTCCTCATCGCCAAAATAGCATTTATAGATTCTTGGCGCACAACTGCAGTGCTTGCACATTGAGTCAACGAAGGTGAATATTGCTCTGCGTTTCGAAGAGGCCCTCAAAGATCTATGGCAGAAGAACGGTGACTCGTGTAGTGTTGTCTATGCAGGTACTGGGGCTATCGAAGGCAAATCCAAGGTGCATCTCGTTGCGTTTCTTTAACATTTTTAATAACCTCTCGAGTTTTATTGCTGCTTGTTGACCAGTGCTTTATCTCAAGAAGCAGTAAGAACTCATAACAATAAGAACAGTCCACTCCTGCTTCGCACACACTTTCCTTCCTCGCACTTTCGTCGCACTTATAAGGATTTACGTATGAAGCTGGCCTTTGAGCCTCTTTCTTGCTCGCTTATTTGGAGGTGGGAACTAGTTATAACTTGTAAGGTGCGACTTTCATATTTGCTGCGTTTTTCATCCGTAAGTGCGTGGGTTGTGAAGTGAGAGGAAGGTTGTGCACATCTCATTCGTATCACTTGATGTAGTGTTAGTCTAAGCTGTTGAAGTATTCATCTGTTGTTGTTGGGAAGGGCGATAAATTGTTGCGCTCTAATGGCTGCTTTTTTCTCAGTAGTACACTGTTGCACATTAGCAAGATTTTGCAAGCGGTGTAGTTCGCTCTAGGTTATCTACTACAGCTCATTGTTCTTTTTGTTAGTATGCCATAACACTGGCGTTTATATGCGGAGATCAGTTGGTTGGTGACGATTGCTATCATTCTTGAAGCAGTTGATCTTTCAAAAGTTTCTGCTCGAGGCTGATGGGGCGATCGAAATCCTTTTATGAGGAAATTTCGAGTTTATCCCTCCATCGCCCTCTTTCACCCTTTTCATTGTCGGCATCTTCAGCTGTTTTCTAATGTGTCACCTTGAGGCTTTCTTTGGGGTCTTATATGGTGCGGTCACTGAAAAGCAGTTTCCAATCCATTTTCTCACCAGCTATATTTCCGGCGCTTCCTCTTCTCATTATGTACTGAAGGACTACTCACATTCAGTAAAGCTTCAACTGAGAGATTTCTCCGCTGAATCGTACAAATCTTTGCTGACTGTTGTGTTTCTCCATTGTTGTTCGTACTGTCACTCTATTATCTTCAGGTTAGCTCTTTCTTGTTTAATCTTCTGTTTGCTATTGAAACGATGTTTCAGCTGAAAGATGCGAGTCGCTCTTTGGCACGCACAATACAAAACAATTTAATGGATGCATCGAAGCAGGAGTCGTTTGATATGCTTTTGCTCGGCTCCGCCTATGGAAGTCGTCTGTATGATCAAATCGAAAATCTTCTTCCGCCTGTTGTTATACAAGGTGAAGTTTTATCTTTTTCCGTCGTTCCGCAGATCTTCTATTCTAGTTGGATAGCTATTTTATGGTGCCACATCATGTCCTCGTTTCATTAGATCTTCCAGCGTGTAGTTCCAGAAAGTGGTACTTGGGGGTAACGTAGGCTGTGCGGGTTTACTCCCTAAAGTGACGTTGGCACGAAAAGAGGTTGAATTCCCACTGGCATTGCGAAAGATTGCATGAGTGGATGGAAAGGCACTGTGTAGCATTTTCCTTTTAGTTTTTCAGTAATTGGACGAAGTAAAGTTGATTTCATTGCGTTTTGTTATGTTCAATTTCTTAGTTGATTGATTCTTTTCGTAATTTGAGATCAGGCGTCTCGGAACTGTGCTGTAAAATTCCAGGATTGAGGTCTGTTGAAGAACACTGCTCTATCGGGGTTGGTGGAACGTTCATATGGTTGAGTTTACAAGGCTAAAAACATGTTTGCTCGGCACTTAGGCATAAGGAACGTTATGTTGTTTCCAGGGGAAAGGAGGGAAGGAGCGACAGGAATTTACTTCAGAGAACCCTCTTCAAAAATATTGTGGGTTATTGCTTTGCGTGTGTTGTAATTGTTCAGTTCCGACAGGTAGAAGTGGAGCTGAGAGATTCGTATTGAACTATTTTGCTAACCTATTCGTGAATTTATTTCTGGAGCGATAATAAATGTTGTCATGCGCATATGGGTCATGTTCAGTAAGACATATTTATGCCTATTTTTTGCGTAAGTAGTTATTTCTTTCATTATCTATAACATCGTTTAACTTCGCTCTGTTTGCCAGAATCGTTCTACATCAGCGGTGAGTCTATGCAAGTTTATTTGGTATATGTTATTGTGAAGATGTTGAAGCAGGCTGCTAACACATTCGCCAATTCACAAAACTGCGACGTCTCTTGTTGTTTATATGTTCGTTCGTATGCATGAATGCTACACCACGCTGTTCGCACACTTGCTTTCACGTCACGTAACCGTTCTCTTAAATAGTGGCATAGTTCCAGTTGCCATAAAAATACAATTTTAGCTTTGTGTGTGGGTTATTGCTCTTTATATATTAGTCGAAATTTTCCAAGAAGTAGAGGAAGCAAGTGTTGTCATTAATTCTCTGTCATGTTGATCGAACGCTAGGTTTTTAGATGTTTGAATCTGATCTGATGCCTGGCGCTGTTTTTTCTTCGTCAGATGTTATGCTTAGTTCGAAGTTGAGCACTGATCTCTTATGTCAGGATCTCACTAATATTTACTAGTTTCAGTATTTATCGATTCCGGTGTTTCCTGCATGTGATTATAAATTTTTTAGTTTCTTGGTGGATTTTCTTTTTTCTTTCCTTTTTTTTCTGCATTTATGTTCGTCGTGGTTGTATCCGCTCGCTAAATGCAGTCTTTTGATCATGTCATATGTTAAGAGAAGAAGCAATGTCCAGAATGCAACGTTTTGATTAACACTAATGTGGGAAATTGTGGATATCGAGCAGAATTGCATGACCGTTTTATTACATAGCGGCTGGGCATGAAGCGGTAGATAATGATGCTACCACTTCTAAAATTTTAATGAATTATGGTGGTCAATAAATGGTGGAGTATCGTCTCCACTAATTCAGCTGGTTTTTTTACTCAGAGGACCTTGTCGATCAGATTATTATGAGAATGTAAATCTCCTCCTCTACTTGACAGTTTCCGTTTCAACTACACTGACATTTAGCAGATTTCCGTGTTTGTCTGCCTTTGTGACTGAGCTTAAATTAAGATGTTTTTTATTGATCTGCTGAAAATATCCTCTTATAGAATGCGACAGTGCAGTGGAATCGTTGGTGGAACGAGCCAATGAGATGGTGGATGTGGTGCCCTTGACAGTTTTCGCAGGAACGTGGAATGTGAACGGTGGCAAGAATATGCATAACATCGCCTTTCGAAATCAGGCACCCCTCACTGAGTGGCTCTTCCCGAACAAACAACTGAGTAGGTCGCTTGATGAAATGGGGGCACTAAGGTGGGAAAGCGTAGATGAGAAGTGAAGTATATTGCACTTCGATGTATATAAGTACCTTGCTCCAAATACAGACGTTTTTTTTAATCTTGTTTATTTTGCGAACTTCCGATCGAATCGTATAATGCCATCGTCTTCTTCGAGTTGGAGAAGTCAAGGAAGCCATTGAAACATAATGCAAAAGTGAAATATTTCTCGAACAAATGCATCCCTCTCTATCTCAGCATCTTACGAGTTGTGCATTTGTTTAGTGCCAAGTATTCTATTTGCTACTTCCTTTCCTACCTCTCCCATTATCTCCTTCCCCTCCAACGCTGGACGTCTATTCATGTTTCGAATTTAATATTTTATCTCCGTTATCACCCCTTCTACTTTCTATGTCTTTTTTGAGCTCACGCAATTTTAGGAAGTTGCGAGTGCATTAAGTATCAGAGCTTAACAGCCGGGAGGCGGGGTAAACTTTTTTAGTGTATGTAATAATAATTTGCTCTCCATTTTTGTTGACCGCATTGCCTTTATGTAACCGATGCAGTTTAACAGGTAACGAATGTCTGGGAGTAGCCGAGAGGTTGATTTAGAACATATTTCTACGGTTTTGTGAAATCTTTTTCTCTGTGAAATGGCTAGGGAAGGCTAATGGGAGAGCTCTTGTTTTCAGCATTTTTTGAGATTAGCGTTTCACTTTTTTGGATGGTGCTTCATGCTGCACTTGTGTGCGGTCTGAAAGATGTTTACCCAGTTTGTATTATTTCCTTTTTTCCAGCTGTTGTTTTTTCTTTGTTTTACGGCTCCTCGGCCCATAAAAAGCTAGAAAATTTTTTTTTCAACACGAGGGAAGCTGTGCTGTATTTAATGCTGGTGATTTTCGCCAATGTGGAGGGCGGGTAGAAGTAATAGGCGTTCCTCTTGCTTTTGTCTCTCGAAGTGGTGTATGCAATTAACACATTTAAATTGTTAAAATGCTGTTTTTCAGAACTTGTCGTCGGGTTCGAATACGAGTGAAAAGCATATGTAATGAACTTCTTGAAGAAGTATCTTAATTTTAATTTAACTTTTTGTTGTCCTTTCTTTATGGCTATGAAACACAATTCGTGAAAAGGATGGTCACGAATTCACGATTTCTTTCTGGTAAAAAGCAAACTGTTTGAAATTTTGTTAAAAATCAGAGGCGAACACATGCTGCAGTTTTCATCCTGTGGTAGTGGCAGCATTTCAAAATTTTTATGTTATTCCTATGCAGTCAACATAGGAATAACATAAATCAGAAAACCATACGTATGCGTTCGGTAGCTGAATGAAAGATTAAGTTTTCCTTTCTGCATATGAGATTTTCCCATTCAGTCTCTGTGAGTGAGTCGAATTTTCACGCGGATGTCGTTGCTATTGGACTTGAAGAGATTATCGACCTGAACGCGTCGAATATTATGAAGGCAAGGTTAGATTGTTTTGTATGGAATTCTTAAATGTGATGCATTTGCGTAAGGAAGCTTCTGTTGAGATAGATTCACACTTATAAGCAGTTTGGTGTTATTCGATTGTCGAATAACGGCGGTCCGCTCGTTGAGAAAAGCACAGTTTAGCGGTCTGAAATCGTTCTGTTAGATGGAATTGCACTTGTTTTTCAACACGTCAAATGGGTGGGACTCCAGCGAGTATCGCCGTCGATTTGATAGGTTCACTCAGTCAGATCCACCATCTTTTGCTTAAATGAAGCCTCCCTTGTACGGTTGTTTTTGCATTTCCCTGAATTACCCAGAGTTTTTAAGTCGCACATAGTGAAGGGTGAGTATATCAACGAGAGAAAACATTTGCATAAAATTACGCTCTAGATCTGTGATACTCCATTAGGAAATTAGGTGTGGATGGACTCTACTTCTGTCGCTGTTGTGAGGGGAAGATTGGAGCATTTTGCAGTGCAGCATCAGCTTTTCGCACGTGTCTTGTGGGTTTATTTGGTGGATGTTGGCTTACTTATAGGTACCTTTCCGAATTCTTTGTGGCTGACTGACAAACAGGTATACTGGAAGTCTGTTATATAGCAAAAGGAATGGAGTCGTTTGTTTTATTGTTGCAATTTAGCACAACAAATCAACGATTGTGGTGTGATGGACTGCGTAAAGCGCTTTTAACAAAAGGCAAGTACGTCCTGCTCGGATGCGAGCAGCTGGTTGGCGTCTGCCTTTTCGTTTTCGTCAAGCCGCACTTGGCACCTTTCATTCGTGAAGTCTCCATTGATAGTGTTAAGACAGGTAACTTTGCCTTGGCGTAAAGCCCTTACGATGGTTTTGGATGAATTTATTTTGATTCGTTGTATGAGTGCATGGCACATGCGTTTCGTTTTTTTGGTCGGTCCATGTAGAAGCAGTTAACCGACCGTTTAGAATACGTCTGTTGCTACCGTCGGATGTCTTCAGTGCTTCGTGTTCTCGGTGGAAACTGTTACCGCTTGATTCATTTTTACATAGTCTGCGTATTATCGAAGCATTTGTTTTGTGTAGAAAGGCATCTCAGGTGCTTGTGAACCAGCACAAAATGCACATGAGACTGTTGTTGTGGTTAACAGGGTTATAACGTAGTGCTGTCTTTGCTGCATGCGGATCGCTTCACATTGCCTAATGCATCTGCTTGGAAGCACCTTTGTCCAAATTCCTATCCACATCATTTCCACCTTTCTGTCTTTCATTGGACCTTCATCTGTGTTATTCCCGATATCCCGTGATCATCTTTGAATCTTCCCTCACGCAATTTACATCTCTGGAGTTCATTCAAATGCATGTCTATACATTGGTGCTGCTGTCTGTCGCTTCTGGCATTCTTTCCGTTTCCACCACTGTGGATGGAGTCATGTGCGAGAACGTCGGTTAAAATCTTATTCGCAACATCTTAAGCAAGTTCATTACGTGTGATATCTGCGCCATTTTTCGAGCATTAGATATCTGCTGCATCGGATTTCCAAGCAGCGATTTTGGTGATGAATTTTTGAACAAATTCCAATTAATTCAGAAATAACTGAAACGTTTCATATAAAAAGGGCTTGCTATCCTTTTTTTCGCCGCTGAGATTCACTACTGAAGCCACTTGACAATGAGAGGCTTACTGTGCACGATGACTGGCTTTCGAGAGTAGTGAACAACTCAAAATGTGTACCATTATACGGCAACCCCTCGATATAGGCAACAGGGTTCGCGGTTGGTATTAGGCTTAAACAATTAAACAAACAATTTTTTAAACGAAGGGTGGAACGAGGAACAGTAAGAGAACCTCACTCACCGTTGCGTTTCGCTTTTTCGCTGTTCTTCTCACATATTAAATGGCTGGAATTTTAGTGCCAACATCCAAAGTCATGCCTGTCGATAAAGGAAATGAAATGATAGTTGATTCGAAGAATTCAGGAATGGGCGGAGCAGCAGGTAATAAAGGTTCAGTTTCACTTCGAATGACCATTTATGCGACGTCAATATGTTTCGTCTGCTCGCATTTTGCGGCCGGGCAAAACGAGATTCGTGATCGTAACGAAGACTTCATCACCGCTCTGCGGCGAATTAAGTTTCCCATGGTAAACATCAAATATAGTGCCTTTTTTATTGTGTTGGTGTGAATTACAATCAAAAAACGGTATTGAATCGGATGTTACTGTAACCTCTTTTTAACCAATCAACTTCCATAGGTTCAGCGCAGATATACAGATCTTTACCAACTGTACTTGTCATTCTGCAATTTGTTGTTAAATTTTCTTTTAAATTCTTTCTGTATAATCTATTAATTCCTATCTTATCATTCTTCAAACAGCTTAGCAGCTTGCTTCCCCATGGTTACTGTATCTCACTTCAACTGGACTTCGCCTGGCGATAATCGCCTAACTGATTGTTTTAAGGGCCGCGAAATTCTTTCACATGATATCGTTTTTTGGATGGGAGACTTCAATTACCGTATATCTCTGCCGGGAGATGTTGTGAAGTCGGCTATACGAGCGGAGCAGTTTTCACAGTTGGCTCCGAATGATCAGCTCACTCAGCAGCGCGCTTTGGGAAATGTAAGCGCATTTACACAAGCAGAATTTCGCACGCTTTCTTTTCTTGCTGTCGGTGCACAAAAATCATCTCATGATGCAAGGTGTTGCACCCGTTTACCTGTACTGAGTAAGAACTTCTACCACCACCATTTGCGGCATGCGAGGTACGTTCTGTTGAGGACTTTGTCCATTAGAGGGCAAAAAATGGGAAGCGCCAAAATTGCCTCAGGCATGGTGGTTAGATGGATTGCTTCTTCAGCTAACGCTCAGTCGTCGGACGAGTGGTTAAAAGAGTGTTGAGGAATGTTTGGTGCGTATTCGTGGGCCTGCTTCAAGTCTTAAAGCTCTATTTCATTCGTCACTGTGAACAGCATTTTGCATCCACCGAGAAATCCTTACCTATGTTGGATCACACTGAGCCGTTGTTGCCTCCTTTCGGGGCAGGGTGGAGGGCTCGTCGAACCAAGAACTATGCAGCAAGGTGCAACCAAATTATTGCTGAGCCACGTACGCATTGAATCTTGTCGTCGTTTGGTAGGCTGAAGAATAGTCTTATGAGTGTGGTCTGATGCATCTGGCTGTTTTTGAGGATGCTGATGGCTGTTTCAGGCGTTCGTGGAGTTTGAGGAGGGCATTCTAAATTTTGCCCCCACGTACAAATACGACACGTTCAGCGACGATTACGACACGTCGGAAAAGTGTCGTGCCCCGGCATGGACAGATCGGATCCTTTGGAAGGACTGCACAAAACGCACTGCAGTGAAATTGCAGTGGTGCGTCAGGAACTGATTCGTTTAATACATTTTTTACGGGCAACAGCTATGCGAGCGTACGATATGGAACATCTCTGTGTCCCTGAATTTATAGCGGGAGGACGGCTTATAGTGTTATGAATTTAGGATTGCTTCTTTTCAAAATCGGTAACCATAAATGTGGCATGCTCTGTTGAAGTTGCTTGACCATCGCAGTCTATAAAGCGGCTTGTCACCAAACATTCGTATTGATTGATAATAGTATTGTTGGGCAAGACTGCATGCATGGTTTTTCTCTCTCTCTCCACTTTTCCCCTTGTTTATGCGTTTTGGGTCTTGTCTCTACTCTTTTGATTACTTGTAGTGGGCACGATTACAGCATTTGGATCACAGCGACAAAGATTGGGCTGTAGTGCGTGCAATTTATGTTATGCAAAAACACCACTGGTGAAATTTGCAGGTATGGCAGGTCGGAGCTGAAAACATCCGATCATAGACCGGTGAGCGCACTATTCCGAGTTGATGCCTTCCGCGTGAATCCGGAAAAGTGTAAAGCCGTTTACGAGGATGTGATCAGGTATCTGAGACTGGATATTTTCACCTCGTTGTTCTGAATCAACGGGATGAATGAGTTCATTCCTCGAAGTTTTGGTGCATTATGCATAAATTGTTTTTTATTATATGGTAGCAGGTGCATTATGCAAATTGTTTTATGTACGGAGTTGAAAACGATATTGTACACTGCATGGCTAAGAATGATCTCGTCGTGCCAACGCCCGGTCAGTAGAGATGATGCTTATAAGACGCCGTTGTTTGAAAGATGTCGGATTAATTGATGTTCACTGGTGAATTTGTGCATCAAACTTTGTGATTCCTTCGTACAAAGTTTTTGACATGCATTAGTACGTGATATATATATATATATATATATATATATATATATATATATACAGAAAGAACTCAGCAAGAGGAAGTATTGGATGTTGTTCGAATCCGGAGCGCAAATTCGAAGAACTGTGGCTCTTATTTATTCAAAGTTTGTTCGCGTCGTTTTTCCCGAATCAAAAGCACAAAGTTCAGTATATTTCAAGTGATTGCACATCCACATCTCTCAACTGACAACTGAAACGCTGATCTCCTTCAAAAAANATTGCTTGTTTCATACGGGTTAATTTTTTTGGTTGTTATCAGTAGCGCAGGTTCACAATGTGCATGCTGTCTCCAATTATTTATATGTGCGTCATCCTGGCAAGCATTGATTTCGGAAAGTCACTCCTTGCCTTCGTTCAAAAATTGCATGCCATCGCATTATTGTAATGTGGCCGTTATGAGACCCTCGGGGTAATGGGACCAAGGTGTCTCACTTTTCGCTCTCCTAAAATACCAAAGCAGTTACGCGGGAAGGGGCATATTTAGATGCGGCCATCAGCATTGATATCGTCGCGTTTTCCAGCCTTTCATTTCTGCTGGCCAAATTTCTCGTTCGCTATGTTCAACATAGGCACGGGACCACGAGTTATTGCAATTTAATTTGTGTGCATATGGTATGACTTCGGAGAAACTGGAATGCGGTTAATATAAGCGGTCGGAACTTCGTCCTGAGAATCCGGATGGAAAACAAACATTGAACTACTGATCTGAGAGATTTCACCTGCCTACTTCAAATTACGAGGCGTCGGTGTCGTTGAAAACCTTTCAGAGAGTGTTATGGCCGGTTCTTCGAAGATCGGGCTTCTTCAGGAATTAGGAGGGCAGATTGATTTTTCGGAATTCTGATGTAATGATAGGTAAATTGCTATAGATTGTAATGCACGTTGCGTAATGCTAATTGAGACTGGAAAGCTGCCAATGTTTAGTTCCGTTGGGCCGCCAGACTCAATAGTGCTCGTGTCGGTTTATGGAGCAGCCGTATTTCCGGTCGATCTCTACTACAGTGTTCTGGACAAACTTGTTCAACTTGGCATTACTCCGCGTCTCAGCAAGTTTGTTTTTCAAATCAGCTGGTTTTTTTTGGATTTGTTTACCTGCGTTGTCAGTCGATGTAGTCAGTCCTAAACCATGAAGTTACTACGAGAGAGTGTCGTAAGGACCAATGTACCTTGCAGTCTCCAGTAGTTGTATTCCTGTGCTGGCTGGCTGTACGTTAAAATTTATACTTTCAAGTGCGCTTCCGGTGCCCAGCTCCCTTGCAGAAGTAGTTGTTATGAAGGAACCGGGGTGAAAACCTTGTGTGACTTCTTACATCGGAGCCAAATTTTAGTATGGCGTAGACCCAAACGACGAGCATTATTATGTGATCTAATCGTTTCATGTTCGATGGGCCGGATCTTTGGTTAATCCTTGAGAGTGGTGAAATGGCACTTGCGGCATTAAGCATGGACGGTGTATCCATTGGCAGTATCCGGCTTAACGTTCGATTACGGTCGCCGAATTGGGCTGACGGCGAAAAGATACGCATCGATACTGCATTGCGAAAGTCCGGAAGTGCAGATAATATGCAATATGCGACGATGGATAATGCAGATCGTTTCGAGTTTGACGGTTCGTAGATTCAATGTGAATAATTGTTTTGGAGTTAAATTGTCGGCTAGTTAACTAAATTAAATCGACTTCGTTTTCTTGTTCGTAGGTATGGGAGATGTGAAGTTCTTACATCCAACTTCTTCGCTCCTTGTAGGGCTTTTTTGTTCGTTGGTGTATTCGGATCTTTATTTGTTATTGTGGAGCAAGTAGTGAGGTATCTGCACTGTATTACGAAACAATATAACTTAGCGAGTGAAAAGATGAGTGGATTCGCGTTTGTTCATACAAGTGGGAAATGGGTAGCATGCATTAGCTAGTTTCTAAAGGAGCGATGTGACATTTCTGCTGAACTAGCAGAACAACTAATGAATTTTAAGATGACGATGAAGAGATGATGCCGCAGAATGTGGTGCGAGGGGCATCTCCAAGAAGATCTCCCGCTCAGGACGGGTTGCAGGAATCAGAGATGGAACGACTGAATGTAAAATCGCCTCAGTCGATTATCAAACTCGATCCCCTCGGGCCTAGGCCAATGTCAGCACCAAATGTAGTCGCTGCGTTGCCTGTTGAAACAAGAAACGATTGGGCGGTGAGGTCGGAGAGCGCTATGGCGCCCACCAGACCTACGCCTCCTAGACCTGATGGTATTGGCAGGTCCTACAGTGCATGGCATCGTGTACCCAGCGACCCACACATCCAAGATCCGTCTTGTTTCCCAGCTAATGCGTTCAATGTAGCAAATGCAAGTGGTCATGGGGATGATGGTATATCTGTTGCTGCAGTCTCTGTTGTATTTGATCCAAACTCTATTCCAGTTATACCACCAAGACCTCAATTCAACAACTAAAATCGCGCATCTTATCAACTTCCATCTAGTTTTTGCATTTACCTTTGGTTTTCCAACAATGCATACATGTTCATTCGATCTTTGTTTTGCAATATGTTTCCTTCGGTTTAATTGTGTTACTCAGGTTGTTAGAAAAGTAGAGCACTCCACTAATTTTATTTGCTGCAATATTATAATTTGCTTTAAGCATTGCGTCCTTTGTCCCTTGCGCATAAGTTGCTCCTTAGTCGCGAAGGTGTGCTTTACCTACGTTCGTCTTTTAATTTCACACACCTGTGGTGTTTTATTCCAAAAACTAGCCTAAGCATCGCTATTATTTGCGGATATCCGCCCGTCTCTGTGTATTTATTTCATCGGCGCATTTGATGCTGTCGCTAGTCTCTCCGTTATTTAACTACCGTGTCATATCTTTTCGCGAAATGTCCTTCATATTGATCTGTTTATTTCCTCTAACAGTCCCATTAATTCGGTGTGGATATAGGCGGTTTCCTTGCAAGTCATTATTTGTTGTACTCGCTGATGTTGTAACGATCGCATCTGTGTGTATTCTTAATTTGCGGTATATTTGGATTCGGTGCAGTCGTTCCGACGAGCTTCACTTTCCTTCGCTCGTTTTGTGATTGTGAATTCTCATTGGTGTGCCATGTATGTCGCTGTTATAGGGATTGTGTTCTTCGCATGGACCTTCAGCGCGGATCAGAAGTCATTCCAGAATTATTTTTAGAAGCGTGTCGCTGCTTATGAGTAAGTGACAGTGATCAACGCTTTCCGGCTGTTTATTTTGTCGGTTGTGTTAGATATCACATGGGTAAAGTAAGCGATTTTTTTTTCCTTTTTTTGAAATAAAAGTTTTCAAAATGAGACGTGGACTCCTCTGTCGCACTCGTTGGTCACGACATTCGCTTAGTGATTTGAGAGGAGCATCAGTTGCAAAGTCGTTCGTGAGATATAGTGAGCTCCATTGATCAGTGCTCAGCGTAGCTAGATGAACGGGTATGTTCCTCTTGCAGCAGAGTACTAGAAGAGGGATGGCGTTCAGCAGGTGCTCACAAGAGTAGAGTCCCATTGAATATGTTGATTGCTACACTGACGGTACCTACGAAGTATGGAAAGAGAGGTCCAACATCCGCGATGAAGTTTGTTGCAAAGAATCAAAGAAGCGATCGGAATTTACTCGGATTTACTCGGCGACGCTACGTGGTGTATATCAAAAAGTGTAATATTTTCAAATGGAGTGATCTCAGCGCAGTGAAGGGGCGGTTATGTGAAACTGGATATCATCCACACTCTTTCCCCTCAATTGCCATCTATATATTTGGCCAAATCAGAGGAGAGAATAGCGAAATTGTTCTGTTTGCCGTGCCCATCAGTCTCTGCTCGTGGTTCATATTTTTCAACCAAAAAGTTGTATTATCAATGAGAAGGTGCCTAGTTAGCTCACGAAGAGACCGCGAGAGATCAGAACATCCTACCTACCTATAAGTCAAGTGCCATCACCGGAGCTTCATGTTCCTGAGCAGGTGTAGTCGTTGCGACTGAAAGATGCAGTTCTTTTGATGACTGTCGAAGTGAATTAGCGGCGGTCTTTAGAAATTGTGGGAAACAACGTACTTTTATCGCCTGGTTTGGTGATTTTAAAGTTAATCTCGAGCTGCTTGGTTCGAGTAAATTTTTCCTATACATATCCACCGCATCAAATTAGGAAGTCGCCAAGTCATGGAGGCTGAATGCTTAGCGGAATTTTTTGCACTAATTGTCGAAGTGCTCATTTCGCTGTAAAATCTCGCACGCAATACTTTTCGAGACTCATCTGAATGCGGAAGTCGTATCTGGGTCCCACAAGATAGGGTACTTTCTAATTTCATCACAGCACTGCATTACAGTCAGAAGTGTTTAGATGCCTTTAGATTATACAGTTACGAGTTTTCGAACATGACGGCGGGAAAATTTTCTTGAGGAGCATATAGCTATAGAGTTGTGGAGAGTAGGATTCCTTTTAATCTCGCTGTGATGCGTTGAAATGTTTTGAGTGCCTCCAAACAATTTTAAGGACGTAGAGAGGGGAAATCATTCCTTGCAACCGTAATGAAGGGGGGGGGGGGGGGGGGGGGGGGGGGG
>JAARMF010001917.1:23294-33624 GCA_022844705.1 Toxascaris leonina
GGGGGAGGGGAGGCGCGCTGTCTGTTCGCTCCCATGGCTCATCTAAAGCATGCTTGCGTTGCTTGCCAAATTTACTGCAGATGTTGAAGCCTGTAAGTGTCCCTGAAAACTTTCGGTGGCGACGTCTTTAAAGTTCTCGTAGATACTCTAGCTTGTCTTGATGCATTCAAAATTCTTCAAGGACCACCTTATCAGATACCGCACTCTTCAGTATTTTCTGACATGCCTGTTCAAGCTTTTTCATTGCGCTTTCATGATGTAGCACTCTTGCAGTTGCATTCCGAAAATGAGAACAGTTCATGTGTTTCTGTAAGCATTGCATTTGCAAAGCGCATTGTAGCAAGGTCATGTCTTCGTGTCTACGTACGCCTGTCTATTCGTTGATTTCATTCAAAGACCCACTGAAGCTGTAATCGAAGGCGGGCTTTGAACCGGCGATGCGATTACGTGGTGGCATACTGGTAGTCATTCGTCTGTTCCTTCCCAAAATCTTTAGAAGGAGTGTGAACTTTCCTTTCAAAAGAAGGGACTTGCGATAGAATTACTCTAGATGGCGAACTTATTATTTAAAATTTCATTCATCGTGATTAGAATTGAACCGGGCAGATTGATGAAAGGTATTTTGAGTACAGATAGCGAACAAATTGTGCTTGTGAATTGCAGTTGCTGCTAAGTATGGTGTACGCTTTATTGGAATGAATTCATTTTCAAAAGATACATAAAAATCGTTCTAAATTCCTCGTCGGATTCGATTGAGCTGATTGTTTTGCATCATGCACTTCATTTGACGTAAGCAATTGCGTTCGATGCTGAACTATGGAGCTCCGGCGACCGATCGGGACAAGGGCAGTACTGAAAACATTCCATCAGACGTCAAAACAGCACTGATGGCTGATGGCTTGCAATACAGTGAGTGGAGAAGAGGCATGATAGAGTGGTTTATATAGACAGTTATTTAAAGTCAAGGCTGAGACGGGAGAACGCTTTTCACAGTTCTGGTCTTACTATAAAATTCAAGTGTTACGAAATTATCCTGAAAGGGAGCCCTGTTTTGGAGAGTTTATTGCGAAGAAAATGAAAAAAAAAATGGCCGCAAATCTTGCTTAAGTATGACAAATTATATCAAATCTACGTGAGTGAATAAGGCGGCGTTTGTACATTTCTTGAAACTGAATCGGCTTCAGTCATTTTGCGTACCATTGTGACATTCGAGTCAAAAAATGAGACTTCAATCTTGAACATTGTTCGTAGCGTTATCAACATCCAACTTTCTTACCTCAGCGTCGTCGCCTGGTTTTCCAGGAGCTCCAACCGCACCATCTGCTCCCGGTTGTCCAGATGCCCCAGTTGCACCCTGTGAACCTCTATCGCCAACGGGCCCCTGTGGACCAGGAAGTCCGTCCTTGCCTTTGTCTCCAAGCGGACCTACCAGTCCGAAGTCACCTGGAGGTCCCCTATGTCCTTTGGCGCCTAGCGGTTTCTCTCCATCGATACCCTTTTCTCCTGCCTTGCCAGGTGTTCCCTGCTCACCTTAAAAAAGAGAAATTATTTCACGCATTCATGAGTCGTTCAATACAAACATTTGTGAGATTTCTGGGTGTGCAACAACTGAACCGAGTTGATCCTTGTTCCATTTTCTTCGTAATGAAACGTGCAACCTTTGCAGCAATGAATGAAGAGCAAAACGGCAATTTCTTGTGCAGAGTTATGACCATTTTATGGCTTCTTCGACTTCTCATTAATGCTTTCTATTGTGTCACCTTCACTGCCTGGAGGTCCCATCTCTCCTGGTTGACCGGGCTGCCCATCTCTTCCTGGACTTCCTGGGTGTCCTGCTGATCCTCTCATCCCCCTGATGCCTGGTGCGCCTTGTGGACCGGATGGACCTGGTGTTCCTGGTGGACAGTGGAAGCATCCCTGAAAACAACGCTTGATTAAACGCTTAAGCAAAATAATAGGCTTTCGGATACTCAAGTGATGGTAAAAACGGAAAACTTTCAATGAGAAAATATTTAGAAGGGAAATGTAAATGAGTCTTGATTTCCAGATTTCTAACGTTTATCAAGATTCTCCTCACTCTCCAATACAAAGCGTTGACTAAATAGACTGTGTCAGAGTGTCATATCGAAATGAATGCTTTTAAGTTTCCGTCTCCACTCTTCATCACAGTTTTCTGCTTTTCGTATATATCGTCTCTAATCGTGCATTCTATGGCAGAAATTGGATTCGTTTGCAGAAGGATAACGACGAAAGACCAGTGAATAGCTTGATTAAAGCAGCTCGGTCGAACAGCAACACAAGAAATGCTCGCCGTTGGTGGTGAATTACTGATGTCTTCAGCGTCGAATCCGTCGACGCCATCCTTTCCGTTCAGTCCTGGGAGCCCATCTTCACCTCTTTCTCCTATGGGTCCTGCCTCTCCAAGCGGACAATTATTTTCAACGCTACATGCTGAAAGCAAACGACCCAGTGACAGTCGAAATTTATATCTCACGTCTATGTTGGAATGAGCCCGATGGCCGAACAAGTACGGCATTCTTAGTCCAACTGATGCATTTTTTTTCCGAAGATAAAGTGAACGAATAAAAAGAACGAAAGATTTGAATGATGAAAAAAACCGGAAGTAATGAAAAACGATCGTAGAAAAGAAATTAGCGAATGGGACAGACGATAATCGTTTTCAGATGCAACGCAACATAAGAAAGAAGTGTGGATTCACTAAGTAATAACTAGGTCATCCTATCCCACTTAGCTTCTTTAGCTGTGTGCACGATTCTCACTAACAAAGGCGTCATTTTGCATCACTTTTTTCAACGTCCTACACATTCTTTTAGAAATATTAAAAAACTTCATTTCCTACGACATGGCTCTAATAAATTATGGTTCTCTAGTGTAGATTATGTATCATTCGCATTACTAACAAAAACTTTTTTGGATATTGCCGAAGTTCTGTCTTGCTAGCATGGTTTCTTATTGCCAGGTGCTGAACCTCCTCATTAAGTTGCATTTGCTGTGGAATGAGATTCGTTTGTTTAGTGTGCTGGACGGTAATTTTGAGTAGCATAGAAAGCAGTCTGCGGGTAATGCATCCACAAAGCACTTCGACTGTCTCTGATACGTTGGCTATGAAAAAGCAGAAAAAAATATCACCGATGAACAAAGGTGCAAAAAAAACTAACTGCACGCTGATCCAGCTTCACCGCCTCCTCCTCCACCAGCGCTAGACGCTCGTTGAGCGCCAAGAAGAGGATGAAAACCTGGAGAGATGACACCACCAGCAGGAACGCTTGGACTTGCGGCACCTCCGTTGCTTGGACCGCCCCCTCTTTCACCACCATATTCAGTCGCGCCACTCCCATAGGAGCCATACTGGCGTCTCTGCCGAGTCGATGGAGTGCCAGCGCCAAGACGAAGCATGTCATCCCACAAATCATCCGTTAGTGTCTAGAAGTTCGTTAGACTGTTTATTTTACAATATAGATATGGAACAAAAAGTAAATCTCCCTCGAATTTTGCGCTGTATTGTGAGCGTTTAAAGCACAGCATTATAAAATGCACAGTTTTAGATCGCACGATGATCACACCACGAACGCTTGCTGGTTATGGCAAAGAAATCCTTGCTCCTAGATGCGCTTTTCACGTCTTGTTGCAAACATAATTAAAACCCTCACTGACGTTTTCGCTAGAATAGGCGTTATTCATACTGCTGAGAATACCCCATCAAAATTATACAACAATTTTTTTCCCAGCGTTTCGTCAGGTTCCATTTTTTTCGTCCCACTAACGAGCTATGCGAAACGATCTTCACAGACCTTAAAAGAAAGCATTTCATTGTTGAGCTCTGTTCGGACCTCTCTCATATCATTGCATATTTGCATAATGGAGTAGAGACACACCACCAGTGTCACGGCGGAAAAGCCGATCGCGCCGACTGTCGCACTTTTGAAAGCCATTCTGAAATATTTACTGTTTTCGTTGGTGGTTTTCAATGTGGTGTTTTTCTACTGTTTTGATAATAGGCAACTAATGTGGCAAGGTTCAGTACAGTTGATTCACCAATTACAGCTGACTGACTTGAGGTGAAGATGGTGCAGCTGGCTTCACAAATTCTTTTACCTTATTGCTCATTTTGAATACCAGCACCTTACCGAAGCAGTTTAAAATTTACCAGCAGAAGAGTGCCATCCCATAGTTATACTGCAAGTGCGAAGCCTTATGACGGTTATAAATGAGATCAGTTGCGCATGCACATCATCTCTATGTTTCTACTTCTGAATGATGCCCTCTATTTACCATTGCATACGCAGGACTTCACATAATGATTGCGAAAAAAATTAGAGCCATCAAATTTTCTGTAAAAATCAAATCAAAAATCAAACTGTCCTGAAAATCTTTAAAAATGTGAAAAATGTGCCTTGAGATTTTCAGATAAGTTCTTGCTGATTCTTTCATTTTCTGATATTACTAACATTTCGCATAAAATATTCCGTGCATAACAATGCACTCTTCAATCAACGAAACAAGAAGAGTAAACAAATACCTCCACAATACAACACTTTGAGTGAGCACACCTGGCCGAACGTCTCAACCAACTATTGCGATCGATCGGGATTCCTCATTTATATATGTTTCGGTTAGAACTGGCCGATTTGTTGTTTACATCGGCGCGGATGCGTTAAATGTCGATTCAAGCGTTACGCATAGTGATTTCTTTAGGAGAGTTTTATTGTCAAACGTGCACAAAGGAAAATGCATTTTGCTCCACTTCGGTTATTCCAGAATCGTCGGCCATCTTAACTCCTTTCGTAGGGCTTTAGGTACTCACTGATCATTCATTGCAACTCTATGGTCACTCCTATCACTTGTTATAACTTTTTTTACGCCAGAATATACGTTAAGATGTTCACTAGAAGTTATTGGGGTCCACTATAGGTCCTTTTTGCTTTTCCAGCTAACCTTCAACGAGAACTGGAAAACCTTTATTAAGCGCGTATCTTGGAAGGACAGCACTGCTTCCAGTCGTTTCTACTGTTGCTGAAGCAAGTGCAAAGCCTTACGACGGTTGTAAATGAGATTAGTTGCGCATGCACATCACCTTCCTCAAGTTTCTACTTTTAAATGATGCTCGCTGTTTACAGTTCTCTGTTCAGCTAGTAATGTGCAGCTGTCAGTTGTACTATAAGGGATTATGTGAATGAATTTTAAACCAGGCTACGCCCCAAATGATCAATAGAAATTTCTCTTATTTCGACCGAAACAAACTAATGGCTGAATTGTTAAAATCATGGTAGTGAAAAACAAGATTGGGAAATGACGAGGTGGTTGCCAACGATAATATTGCCCAGTAACTGCTCTGAATCTGATGAAGTGCTTGGATCAATTGTGAGCTGATCTGATCACTACTCCATCTACTCTTCCGCATCCCGCCGCCCAATAACGGCAAAAGGGATCAAACCGATCACGAGGTCATCACATCAACGTCAATTAGACGATAAACGATCCAGCTCGATGAACCGTCTTGTTATTCTCATCATCATTTTGTTAAACGCGCAGCACTTGAATGCGCATGTTCCAATTACATGTTTATGTGTCGTTCTATAAAATTCTAGCACTTATTCAAAAATCATCAGACATCGCATACGAAATGATACAGTGAGGATACGAAGTGATTGTGTTATAGTACGGATGCGTAGAGGATTATGCGGAGCGAGAAACGATGCATAACTTCACAAGATTTATGTTCGCTCGTAAGAATATACCTACAAACTTTTATTACGAAACATACATATTAACACCGTAAACGAGCAACGGAATTGTAGGAAGAGGAATACTAGCCGAAAAAACTGCTCGAAAATGTGAGTGACGAATCACGTAACAAATAACCGACGTTTAACGAGCAAATGCACGTTCGCAGTGAGCAACAGCAGCGGGGAGCACACGGGGATGAGGGGAAAGGAGAGGATGGAGAGGAGGTTGGTCAGAGAGGGAGAAGGAATTGGTTCATCATACAGCAAAAAAACACGCGATGCATGAATCCGAAGTGTGTGTCATTCGAGAATGCACACTATTCATTCCGACGCGTGATCGGCAGCACAAGTGGCGCTTTCTTCGTATAAAACAAACATAATAGTTTCAATATGTTTCGATAATTCGCTCAATCGAATCCAAACTGCTCTCGTTCGCCTAAACGATCAAATTCATTGACTATATAAGTATTTTCACTGTATAAACGATTGTCACTCGTCGAGTTCATATTCTTCATTTAAAAAAAAGAGAAAAACGGCTGCCAACATAGAATGCCATTAATCGCAACCGAAACACAAATTCAGTAAAAACGTGAAAAACAAAACGAAACGGAACAACAATGTAACAAAGAAGGAAAATCACGTATAGGTGTCCCCTTCTTCCTCTCATTCCCCATTTTATACCGATCATTTTTGACGAGCTACAAAGGCATACATGCACTAACATTAATATAAATGCTTAAAAATGCTCGTCTTTGGAAAATATTCACCGCGCTACTCTGTAAAGTTTCTCAATTTGCGTACTGCTATTTAAAATTTCCACCCTTTCAAGTGCTTCTTCTACGCATCGCTTGACAATCTACCGATGTCATCAACTCTTCACTATATGGGAATGGAGAGGAGCACGGTAAGGGGTCGAGGAAGAGGATTACCTATGTGTGTTTGAAATACCAGTCAAAATTTTTTAAAGCATGCAGCAGGAGTGCAAAAATAAATAAAACAGGCGATGTGAGCAAGTGTTTTGTCCAGTCACCTGGATAAGAGAGCAAGTTGGGAAGAAACAAAAGAAAAAGGTAAGCGAACAGAACGCAACTGTGGAAAGTGTAACGGTACGATTAAAGGGCAGTGTGTGGCCATCGAGGAATGTTCACCCACCGAAACGAACACGCTCGCTATACCTCAGTTTCCTGGGCTCTTTTTCGACCGAACGGTGTCCGAGCTACTTTGCTGTTGGTGGGAGTAGCACTGTGAACAGAAACGCCGAATGTGCTACCAGTCGGTGGCATATTCGGTAAGGCACTGCGACTGGAACACAGCATCGCTTGTGATAACTGAAGAGGCCGCTCGTCTACAGATATCTGCTTCCCAACACTTCTCGCACAGTCATCTCCCATAATTGCAGTTTCACGAATCATCTAAAAATCACACCTGGAATCGTAACTGTTCCTTCTCGCACCTGAATATTTGTGTGATCATTTCCCGTTCAAATGGATGTGAAACTCTCTCGATGATGTGGCGCGCCCAGCTGCCCCTTTGACGTCCTCTACGACTCCACTGAATGAAAGAAAAGAGATCAAAAGCCATAACCACCCTCTCCTTGGCATTGTAATGAGAAATTTTTTCAATTTTTTTGGAAAAAGCCACTACTTTTCAATGGGAACATATGAAAAGTAGTTCTCTTTTCCTTGCTAACTATTTCTTGTCTAAAAGGCCCTAACCTTTCCGAAAACCCACTCCTCCTTTCCATTCTCCGCCGACTCTTCGCTGTCCCTCACAGTTAACAGCTTCTCACATCCTTATTTGGTAACCCTGCTTAAGTTAGTGCTTTGCATCGCGAGTAGTAACAGTGGCAAAAATGGAACATTGGGACATGACTCACTGGTTCTTCATCAGCGTTCACAACGATGTTGTGCTGATATGCCGTGGTTTCTGTTGCAGCAGAATGTTCACTTCGGGGCGTGGAACAACGCGTCTTACTTGGACCCGCATCCTCCACCTAAAAAGTATCATGGAACTGTTACTCTATTTCTCATCATTATTGAACGCTGAATGATTTGTACCTGGAAACAAACTAATCAATCGAAGCGAAGTGAATAAAACTGCTTAAGGCAATTCACCAACATTTTCAACAGTTATGACTGCAAAAGAAATTCAAAATGTGCGTCTTGGCTCGAACAACATTCCTTTGGACATCGCCGATGCAGCAGGATGTAATGAACGAAGATATATCATTTAATACGAAAGTCGACATTATGCATACATGGCTGCTGCGCTGCCAAAACCATCAACCCATCCACATCCGTTTAGATGACGTATCCTTTTTCAGTTAGGGCGTATCAAGCTAATGGCGAAGACGGAACGGCCTGTGATGGATAGTACGTAAATAAATCATGATGCCGAGAATCGCGAAGCGAATCATCGTACTTCGCTGGAGCCGCTGGACGGCAAAAACAGGCTTAGCCATCTCGACGATGCCAGCGACTGGCGGAATGGACGACCCGTCAGCCGGAAATGCCAACAAAAACGGAACTCATACAATGAAAGTGACGCAGCGTCAAGAACTTTCGAAAAAGCGAAAGGCGGAGCTGCCAACTACTTCGCCACTCAGGTGCTGAGAAAGACCGGGAAGGAGCCTGGTCAGGAGCTCAGGGGAGTTCCTCGTTGTGTTCCACCTTACTATTCCATAGCCTTGCATCTGCACTGCTGTCTTCCCTGCTCCCAGTGTTGGTGCGCTGTCTCTCGACGATGTTCCAGCTGAAGAACCAGCTGCGAAGAATACTCTCAACACGAAATTGCTGAACGTGAGTGTCACTGTACTCTATGCTTGGGAGAAAGCTTTCGTTCGCTGCAACCAGCATACACCTTCCCGATTTGCGTGATGTTGCGGCAGATCCTGACTCGCAAGCGGCATTCAAAACAGCTCTTTTACAAGTTGAAGCCACCATTCGCAAACTTGAACGCCACATTTCCGATGTTGAGGCCAACCGTAGCGCGTGGCTCGAATAAATTAAGCAGCAACGCATTGCTACTGAGAAAGCAAATGAAGCTTCCATCTACCAGTCTCACAGAAACCCCCGACAATTTTCTGACCATACCGGGTGAAGCTCGAAATATATTCGACGACATCATAACTGCCAAGTTGGACCTTGAGCTTCACATTAGGCCGACCAGACTCGGCCAGTGGCAGCATCCCGACGGGAAACACTATGCCGTTACAGCAAGCTCAGCCATCCCCTCTTATAAATGCTTTTTACTTGCCGAGATTGCAAATCCTGAAATTCGACGGACAATATCGCAAGTGGCCACAATTCTGGGCCATATTTCTGCACACAGTTGACTCCCAACCACTCGCAGATATTGAAAAGCTTTCTCATCTGTTTTCTTGTCTCGAAGGCAAATCGCTAAAGGCAGTAGGTGGATTCACAGTCGCTCCTGAAAATTACGAAGACGTTAAAACAACGCTTCAACAACGCTTTGGAAGACCTAAAGTGGCCTTGAAGTTATTGTACGCGGATCTACATGACATAGCAGCTGCTCCCACAGTGGACCTTGAGGAATGCGTTGCGAGCGTCAAACGCATTCTCCAGCAAGTGGAGCAAACGGAAAAAAACATTGACAATGAGCTTGTCGAGCTGTGCACTGAAAAACGTCTACTGCGCTGGGTGCTGATAGGAGTTGAACAAGCTAAGAAGCAAACTTCAAGCAATTGACCGTATTTGAAAGAATCTGGAGAATGCGAACACAGAGAAACCGATCAATGAGAGCCACCAGGTCTAAAAAGACGATGGAAGGCGAGAACGAAGAAGTTCGGGAAGTGCAAAACGAGAAGTTTTATGCCATACGTCTGCGCTAACCGCAGTAGCGAAACGAAAAATCGAAAGCAGCAAAGCACGCGACTCTAGCCGACAGGTAGGCGCATTTTGCAACGAAGCACATTGGGCCAATGTTCGCCGACGTTATGCCACTTTGAAGGATCGGTTTGACCACGCAAGGCAATTACGCCATTACGCCTTTGTTTCAAGTGCCTCAGAGAAGGACACAGTCGAAACAGTTGTATGCGAAATGTCTCCTGCTACTATTGCAAGTGCAAGGGACATCCAACGGCACTCTGTAAAACGCGACGTCGATTGCAGCAGGGGAAACAAGGGAACACTTACGGAAAACCCCGTCGGAGGTTGGGTCTCCAGAGTTCGCACGATGCGCGTTTTTGCGTCCTCTCACGTGACCAGCCATTTTCACAGGTTTTTGAAAATTGAGAACGATGTTTCCATATGTCAAGTGATCCGATCACTAGTGTAAAGCTAGGTAGTTTCGTTTTTCTACGAATCGATGACATGAAATAGAAATCCCAATGCTATAAAAGGCATGCGAATTTCCCGACATCTTCAAAGTTCTAAAAATCTTTCGAAGTCGACAATCAACGTGGAACATGGCGTGCACCAATAAATTCCGCAGTGCGTAATCTCAAGAGCCCCAATTTAAGAAACAAAACAATTTTACAAGCGCATAAAAACATGCAGGTTCACAGCACACACATGCATTCTCCAACACCGATCCTCTAAAGCAAATTCAACCACACTTCAATG
>JAARMF010001918.1:8094-19308 GCA_022844705.1 Toxascaris leonina
GGGGGGGGGGGGTTAATTTTTTTCCAGCAAGCAGGCCGTTAGCTTTTTTTTCGGAAAGCAAACATTTAGCCCCCTCCCTTCCTCCCACCTCACTCCTTAGGTATTTCCAAGACCGTATAATTTTCATGAATGCATGATTTTAACAATTCCTTTATGGGATGGTAAAGAAACAAGTTTAGCAACTCTAATATTGCGGCCTTCCCTGTTGGGTAGTTTTTGAATTGTAAGCTGCATTGAGACATCGGTTTCACGCTTCTACGCTACTACAGTTATGCTTCTTAGCTCTCAAATCCTCTCCAAATTAGTTGCGATATTACCTGATTGGCAGTAAAGTGAATATTTCATATATTTATTTGACATGGATGCCGAAATAAGGCCTCAGCAATTTCGTTGACGGAGTAAATGATTTCCGTAAGGGACAACAAGAGAAAGGTCAAAATTAGAAAAGACAAAGAATATTGTCCCGCAGCATTGTCGTCAAAGGAGACGATCTTCCGGATGAAGAAAGGATAATGATCAGTGTCTCTGCGTATAATTTTTCACACCGTAGCATGCAGATGTTCTATTGGAAGATTTTTCAGATTGTATTATGGCCAGTTTTTGGCAGTGCTGAGGCGGATTTAGGGCCACTATCGTGAAATGTTTGGCCGCTTGTAATAAAGTTTCGTTGTCAACGACCCCTATGGCCTAAAAGCACCAATACAAACTGGCTGAAAATTCACATTCGCTTGAATAATCAATAAGCTGTCAAATGATGTAATTAATTTCCAACTGAGAATCGAAAATTCCATCAAAAATTCCAGCAAAAGTTGCTATGCGTGTGAACCGGGAGATGTCCGCCTATACATTCAATTCCCTGGGCCAAATTCGCTGTAGAATTTCCATTGTCACTTATTTCGTCGACAGCGTTAACCAATCGGCTGAATTTCATCACGAGATGGAAATTTCTGTATTTGACACTCTAAAGACCAAAAGATACATACCACATCACTTTTTTTTCGGCCTTTTTCGCTTCTATATGAAATTGAGCTCTTAGCGAGCAATTTCGATATCGCTCAGGCAGCCGATCAGCTGCTGTAAAATGTGTTCGCTTGCAAAAGCGTTTCGAGTTCAAGCGACCATTATCGAACGGTCATCGCGTGAGCCTCTCAACTGTACGCGATTTTATTCGGTTTTCGGTTGCAAGTTAATTTTTTTTCTGTGGACTATAATTGCGGATGAAATGTCTTTCACCGATACTTGTTAGCTTTCTTTAATTTGACACTAGAGCAGCTATATGCTGCCATTGAGCATTCCATCATGTGGCAATATCTTAATTACCAATTGTAACAGTCAAACGATATACCGAGATTGAAACTTCCTGTGAAGTATAGATAACAAAGCAAATTTTCCACTGAAGTGTTTCCATTCGCTGCGGCCATATGACTGACCGGCTTCCCTCTCGGCTCTATCTTACCTCTTCTTTCTGTTATATCACATTTTGCATTTCTGTGCATCGAATCGCATGAATATGAATTCTATCAAGCAGCACGTTTTGATTTGCAGCAGCTTCACGTATTGATGCACCACTAGCCAACATCCAGCGATCACACAAAAATTCTCTATCCTGTTTAACATGGGATGTTCGATATCCTTCATTGACCGGGATTATTGGAGGTCGAGTCGCAGTAGAGGAAGAGGCGCACTGTCAGCTGTACTGTCTAGCTATTTCGACACTTGTTCGATGCACTTCCGTTTCTTTTTTCTCTTTCCCTCCAAATAACACGTCACATTTCATATCCTTAATCTCAGATGCTCTCATTCTTGTGTTATATTTCTACCACTGCTGCTTTCTCCTCTCCAGCTGAGGATAATCGATGGTCTATGGCCACTACGCTTATTTTTCATTTCCTTTCTCCACCTTCCTGTTCGTGATTTCTTTTCGCTAATCTCTATAAAAAACACGTGAACCGCCACATAATCTCTCTCCGTCTTAGGAAGCAATGGCTTCCGATGGGCAGTTCATAAATGAGTAATCCGGCTGTAATTTTTGCAACATTTATCGCAAGTCTCATGATCAACATCGGCATAGGTTACTGAAGCTTAATATTCTACCCAGAAGTTTTTTTCTTTTATCGAATAGACTATTTCTTGACAATGCAGCGGATGCATCATTTATCTATAACTCTTTCTTGCGAATATCGATGAGTCAATAGTTATTCGTAAATAGTGATGTGACTGAAGTTTGTTCATTTCATTCAACAATTATTCAACCTTAGAGGAACTTCTCAACGAATATTTACTCATATTTCGTGTTCTAATATAGCATGTTCGATTTTCATAATTCTGTTGAGTTTTTTAGTGTTCGCTTAATTTTTAATCGAATTGCTTCAATCTCGAAAAAAAGAACACCCAAATTTTTTGAGCGTCCCTGAAGTTATCGCCAGTGAGGTTATGATCTACTTTCCCATAGGATATTAAAAGGTAACGCGATTCACTCAGTTTTTCATTTATATGAATTAATGTTCTTTCTTTTCCTTTTCAAGCATTCTCTATAATTTTATGTCATTTGTGTCGTTCTTTGACAGTTGCGCCAATTTAGCTGTATGTGATTTTCGATTATTCCTTCTTTTGTATATTGTAGTTGCTGAAATTTTGAAAGTTTTCATTGATTTATTTTAGCAATATCGATTTTTCGATGCGATTTTGTTCACTTTATCTTCTTTTTGTGTTGATTTTACAAAAACTGAACATTACATTTCCGGTTGTTTTTTTTTTTTTTTTTTGTTGATGTTGCACTATGAAAGGCGAGCATTGAGAGTAGAAGATACCGATGTCGGCTGTCTGAGACGTCTCGAAGATGCGATTCATCGATGCAATTATGCCGAAAAAGCACAGAGACAGATGAAATTCCTATCATCAGTATTGCGTGTCATGTGATAGTTTTTTTTTTCTTTCTGAGCCTTTAATAAATTCGTAAGTCTTCCCTTTCCAGATGGAAACACCGATCGGATGATCGGATGTGAGCGTTAATATTAATTACACGTCTTCGGTCATATATCGCTCCGTCTATGGGAAATCTTTTCTCGAGATGGCACATATTGCGAATGTTTTCGAGTTTCCAATTATATTTGTGCGCTTAGGAAGAAGTTGCAAACCGAAACGCTGTGAAAGTTTGGTGGATTTGTCATAGCATCCATCTGTTCTACAATCGTAATTATTGTGTTTTCCGGATTTCAGAGGATTCTTGCGCTACCCTATCATTATTTCATCCATAAGCTGAATTAGAGAGTTGCGTTCAAGTGTTATTCGACGACAATTATTTTTTGTTGATGCGTCCTAATTGCCAAAGAAGATCGCTCTATTTTCCGCTATCTAGCCTTTTCTCTACTCACCAACTAGGACTCCTGAATATGCTATTATTCTCCCCAGGGATGATCTCAAATGCTTTTCCTGAAAACTTGATTTGATAGCTATAAAATGTGAAGCTAAAATATGAGACTATATTACGATGCAAAATTTCTCATCATTTTTCTCTTTATGCATTGAGGAAACAATAAGTACCTATTTCCGGTGAATTCATGATTGCAACTTGATTGCCCCATTCTATAGCATCGTTCGCTATCTGCAAT
This sequence comes from Toxascaris leonina, assembly GCA_022844705.1. Classification (NCBI taxonomy): domain Eukaryota; kingdom Metazoa; phylum Nematoda; class Chromadorea; order Rhabditida; family Ascarididae; genus Toxascaris; species Toxascaris leonina. Next base: position 11,706 of record JAARMF010001918.1, read on the forward strand.
ATTGCTCCGAGAGCGCATATTCGTTGCACATTGTGGAGCTTAACTCGTGTTGAATGTTGCGACACAGCACTATTGGTGATGATGCATTTGCTGAACGTATGTTCTCGACGCGTCTCGCTATGTCACTTTTGCACACTCCAAATACACTCACTATTTGTATGTTAGCGCGTTGTTGTTTTTTTGAGTACGCTCACATATTTGTGATTTTACTAATGAAGGATGGCATGCATGCCTCCATAGGTTTTAATGCCTCTCATTCTGAAATGATTCAACGAGTTTCCGGTTGAACATATAAACTACTCGTATCTTTCCCATAGCTTTTTTTTTCTCCTAATATTCATAGAGATTTGAAACGAATGCTTTGTCGGAGATTTACACATAAAAAGCCGGAATGAATTGCTCGATGTTTTAGGGTTGTAAGCGATATCGAATCGGCGATCATCGGTTGTTTTCAAAAAGATGCTCGATAAGGGTAGATTGAATCCACGTGAAAGTAGTAAATTCATTTGTGAACATTCCGATGGAGAACTGAAGATATCGAAAAGTGGTGTCGAAACGGTCGCTAAAATGGTGAGTTATTTGAAATGTGTGTTTTTTTTGCATCTTATGAGAGTATTCAAAGAGATGGTGAGAATGCTTTTTTTCTCGACATTTTTTTCCCAAGAATCGACTTCAATTGTTAAATGTTTTGAAATGTCTCCGAAATTCCATTTGTCTTTCTTTTCAATGAATTTGACATTAGATCGGCATTGATGTGAAGCGTTTATCATTCATGAGATAGCCTACCTCGACTTGTGCGTATATTCTAGAATCGAAGCGTTTTGCGACGGGGAATATCGCTGCATCAAATCGACATGGTTCTTTCCTCATGCGTGAAATCACTTCAGCCTATTGAATCTACTTAGCAAAATACTATTCGCCGCGATTTGAACTATTCCCGCGGGAATGTAAATCAAGCGGAAGCTAACTACTATTCATCTATGTGAAATTAGTCGCAATCTTTCTAATGACTTTCTTTTAGCTACTCAAAATTAACGTAGTGGAAAAACTTTTGACATTATATACTCATCGAATAGATCAGTCTAATGAAGTGAGATTTTCAAATTAATTTGGAAAAGATGAGAGCATTTTTCTCGAAATCTTTCTCGGGAACCAACTCCAAATAATAAGCGATTTGACATGATTCGAAAATTCCATTTGCGTTTGTTCACTTCTTATTTTTGCTTAGATTGCCTTATCCATAGTTGGGTTACCCAAATTATTATTCATTATACGTAGTATTACCCATAGGTTTATCTATAATGTGATGAATGCTTATAGCTAGGTTCTTCTCATATTAATACCAATCAATTTCCATTCTTCAAGGGCCGAGTTTACAAAAGAATAAGTGTTCCACAAATGATATCTGTGAGAGTGATCGAATTTAAATAAATTGCTTTGTGTATTTCTAATTGGGTTGCAGTTTCTGAGATGGGATAGTCAAATAAGCGAAATGGAAGTGCTCATATCGTCCCTTTCCCCTTTTTCCATCTTCCTTCCGCCAATGCGTTTCTCTTGTCCACTTTAGTTCATTTAAATGACGGCCATAATCGTCTCAAACGATGAAATTTTTTGTTATCGAACCCCTATATGAATAAAAATAACAGTTTTCCCACACAATAAGTCAATGAAAACCAATCTGCTCGTTATGTGTTGTTGATCCTCTCTTCAGGTTCTCGATTCGGTTCGCAGTGGAAAGATTCGTGACGTCGATTTTGATGCACATGAACTGCATCCAAAAGGAGCCGATCGAGCCGCTATTGAATGGTTTGTTTCACGTCATTACAATGAGAAAAAGGTTCACTAGTGTTCATGTATGACATAGTCGAACTTCGATAGCATTAGCCTCAGGTTATCATCGCTCAACTTGACTGTTGAAATTGGGGGTAGATGATTGGACAACAGTATTTAACATTGCTTCGCTTTTCGAACTTCTGGGAGAGTCACTAATATTCACTCATTTCCATATAGTGTTTCAAAGAGAAGAGATTGTCAGCTGATTATATCAGCGTTCATCTTTTAAAGGAAGTTGTACATCAGGCGAAGGGAGTCGTAATCGATGTTATTTGCAATGGAGCCGATAGGTGAATTTCGTTAATCATTCATGATTGCTGGAGTAGTAATTCCTATAGGAATTGTTCTCGTCACTTTGAAATTATATACCTTTATCGTTTTTCATTTCATTCCAATCATCTACGAACTAATCGTTGTTGTCAATTTCATTCCAAAAATGCTTTTCTCTTTATGTACATTTCCTTCGCTAATTTAACGCTTTTCCAAGATGGCGTATTGCTGTTTATTTCTTTAGTCGGCTTAATAAAGCTTATATGAGATGGGAACGTTAGCGGAATTTTCATTAGTGCTTTTAATTTCCGATAAATGGAGTGTAGAATAAATACTGACGGATATTTTAAAGCTTCACTTTATTTCCTTAACGTTGGTTATAATTCGAAATGCAAAAGAGTTTTTAGAAGAAATACTCAATGCGATTTGAGATTATTACTGAAATTGAATTATTGGTGTTTTTGCATCAATAATTCGAGCATTTATATTTTATAATAGAAGGGAGTATTGCGAATTTCACTAATGAGCAGAAAATGGCACTATGTCGATGTCATTTACGAATCGTCGTTTTTTCATCATAATAAACATCACAATCAAATACGTCAACAATTCGGTAGATTAACGAACAAATCGAAAATCATTCGGAGAAATCCAACGTAAATATTTCCTTAAAATATTAGTACATTGCCGTTGAAGTCATCGAATATTTGCTTGTTTTTGACACAAAAACAAAACAATCAAAATTGTTTATCGGTTTGCCGAATATTTTCATTAACTATATCGTACGAAATGCTTCTTCATGAACGAGAGCAAATTTCGGGGATATTTTTCGATCGTTTCCAATATTGTCACCGACTTTTTTCCGGAAACAATTGTTATAATGCAATAAGATTTTTATCGGGAATTTCTGGATATCGCATCATGTTTTTCCCAACGAAATTTCACCAAAGAAATCGTGGCGGGAAGATTCCATTTTACAGAATCCTTTTTTTTCTCATAGTTTTCTCCATTATCGTTTAGGCGCAATACATTTGTGAATGTTTTGTCTTTTTTTGTTGAAGAAATTTCTTATCTGCTCCTTATTGAAGGGTGTATCGGTTAATGATCATTGACTGCATTCAGATCCCTTTTTTTGCTTANATGAATGCTTTGTCTTTTTTGTTGAAGAAATTTCTTATTTGCTCCTTATTGAAGGGTGCATCGGTTAATGATCACCGAGTGCATTCAGATCCCTTTTTTTGCTTAGTAAGCGGATTTATATTTCATCCCATTAAGGGAAAATGGATTGTTTACAGGGTATTCTTCATGGATACGATCAATTTCTCATTTTGGACCGAAGAAGGAGCAAAATTCGTTGTTACATATAAAGATAAATCATATACGGGATATTTTGCGGGAGCTGCATGTGTCAATAGAGCACTTGACTGCGGCATTCCGTTGACGAGCGCTAAATATATGCAAAATATAACGATTGAAGATGTGAAGAAGATTTTTGTTGCAGATAACGGTAAATTTTTTTTGTTTGTAACGATTTCATCGGTACAGTGATCCGTTATCATTAGTAATAATGATCCTATAACGCTATACACAAGATGATCTAATTACATCTTTTGGTGTTTTCACTGAAGCTCTGCATATTCTTATTCTATAGGGCTGTGTGCATTGTCGAGTTTGGTAATGAAAGGGGGTTCAGATTGTTTCAGAATTCAAGCGGCAGTTAATCCCGTGAAGCATTTGTCATCGATTAGGTTGATGATGCTCGAGGATCTTCGACAAGTAGATGTTCCGGTTGCTTTTTTAAAAGTGGAAGAATAACACTGCGAAATTTTTAGGAGGAAAAGGGCAATCTCTCACCACCACAGTTTCCACCGCCTTTACTCACCATTCATGTGGCTATTTCTTTAGTAGCTCCTCTAAGGCATTTTAATTGCGCGTGATCAGTTCGGTATTCGCTGTACCATTCAATAACTATCTACAGTCTTGTCGCATTTTCTCTATGTTCTTAGCAGATCTATATAACATGTAGGTGTGCAATGGATCAACGAATAGGGTAGTCACTGCCGAAATTTTTTCTGGTGGATATTCATTGGGTCGAAGTCAGCCTTTTTCCGGTAGATGAGCACAAGTTCTGAGTTTATGCGGTCTCGCCGCCGCAATACCTAACTTTCCTTCGCATTTTTTCACTAGAATTTGCCATATCTTTCAGTCGTTCGGGAGCTCAGAATGATATCTTTCGTATAGCTTTTCAGTTGCATAATCCACGAAACCGACAGCATATTATTACAATAAAGCAGCAAGAATTTCATTTCTTTGAGCAAAAGTGAAGGCTCTTAAGTGAATGAAAAATTGATAAAGGGGAAATGGAAAGCCATATGCATATTATATTGCGCGCTGTAGCGTATCGCATTCTCAAGAAGCAGGTGATGGGGACTTCTGTGCTGCCATGGGGCACCTCGTAGACGCGACAGGTGATCAGAGCACAACCGTGTATTTCACTTTTATGTGTCGCAGCAAATAACTGATCGATGGATCAGAACACCATATTTTGCATTATGTTCCACTTTTTTGTGGGGGGAGGGGATATATGCATTTGCAATGAGCGCTGAAGCGGTTGTTCTATTTTTGCCTGTTTTCCAGTAGATATATCTTCTCACATTTCAAATTCAGAGTCATTCAAGGGATATGACAATTATATTTCGTATATGGACTAACCTTCTTTAGCATCTTTGATGCCCATCTACCCAATCCGAAAGGAATTATCGAGCATTCTAATGTAGAAATAAATTCTCATTCATTTTTGCAACACTCGGATCTTAAGAGAACAAATGCTATGCAAATGGTTGACCATCAATTTTTTTGTGCATAAAAATATGAGCTCTCTTTTCTAATTCGAATGTATAGCTTATCAAATTTGTTAGTTGAATACGCAGAATGCAAAATCGTATATCGCAGCAATGGCGCTAGTAGTCTTTTCGCTTACTGATTAATGAAAGACATCTAGTCTCCTCTCTCCTTCTCTAGTACTTCCCTTTTCTCTGAGTAATTGAGTTTTCCGACAAATACATTTCTCTCTTTGTCTCTATCTAATTAAAACCGTAATAGTCTAATTTCTTGTCTTGTCTAATTTTATTCTTTTCTTCGCCGTTCATTTTTCTCCTATCCGACAACATTATTTCTCTTTTGTATATTTTTGTTTTCACATTATTTCCACTTTCGAAGAGAGTAAAGTGCAATAAATGAGGTAATTTCAAAGAGTCATTTCGTAGGTGACATACACACATCACACTCTCTCGTTATTGCTTGCTAGATACGAATGTACTAGTAGTGAAAGCACTCGCATACTTCAACNGTTGCTAGATACGAATGTACTAGTGAAAGCACTCGCATACTTCAACCAAAGAAAGGGATTAGGAAAACTTTTCTCATCGAATACACAATTATACGCGAGAAATTTGCACATTAGCTGGATTGCTATAGCTTCCATGATTATCCTTTTGGGATAATATTTTTGTGGAATCGATTTAATAGGTGATATTTGTCGTGACTTTGCCGGCAAACTGTTGCCACTTTAGACGAACGAGTCTGTAGAAAGTCTGATCGAAGATCGAAAAAATACTCTTATGACATCGAATTCGAAATTTTATGGAAATATATTTGATGCAATAATTGCTATGAAATTAGTGGCCGCAAGGAATTCCCCGCATACGTTCTTATTGCAATTCTCAGCGCATACAAATAAATAAATAAATAAATAAATAAATAAATAAGCAACCACCTTTTCGTAGTCATCCAAATATGACAGATTTAGATCACTTTGTTAATTTGCAATCGTATAACTCAGAATTGTTCATTAAACTGCGCATTAGCGATTAACCGCAAATAATATACACATAGATTTGCCCATAGATGGAAATAAGTGATATTATATGAAGCATTAGGGTATCATCGCAAAAAAAAAATGCAAACTGAAAAGGAAGTGGAAATATATGGAGTTGCTTCGAGAGATATCCACTATACTGATGACGTATTTACGCTTAAAAAAGTTCCCCGTATTGTGGAATAGGCATTTCAAATATGTTGACTAAATTCTACGAACTTAGCACTAAGTGATGCTTGCGTAAGAGAAAAAGCCTACATAATTTGCCATAGGATGCAGCGCTTCTATATACGAAAAAAAACAACTAGGAAATCTCATACTACTAGTATTAACATCAACGCTGTGGGGATTTCATTGGAGATGCACACATCACTTAGCGGGAATGTCTAGCCGTACAATTTCCAGTGCGAATATGCGAATAAAAAAAATCCTCCTTTGCACTCAAGTGTCATCGACGAAAATCTTCTGCTGCACTCATGCAAGCGATACGAAAGCCTCAATGAGAAACTATTTTCAAGCGTATGTATATATCTGATGTCTGTGCGAAGGATCACGATACAAACAATGTGTTATGGCACAAATGCTTAGAAGCGTAATCGTTTAAGGTTTTCTGCTGACTGGATGGAAATTTGATGTGGCGTAATGATGGTGCCACTTTCAAATTTTTATTCATTTCCACTCCTAATGGTTGAACCTTTCAATTGCTCAGAAACACAATGCAGATCATTTTCTCCGATATTGGAGTGTGAAAATATCGAGTGGGATAAGCCTGGGCAATCTATAGTTATCTTCCGTTCGCTAACTGAAAAAAAAAAAATGAATTAGCGAAATGATCCTATAGAAAACAGGAAAAAACCATTGCCATCATCTAAAGACTTCAATAAGACGCGTCTTGAATTATGAGGAATGTGATTATAGAGCAGCCATTATAGATATTTCCTTTTGTTCACTGATAGCTGAAAGAAGTAGAAGATTTATTCAACGATACCGTTGAAATAAATATTTGAAAAGTGCAAATTTGAAAGCAGACTGTTAGTAGGAATGTCTCAGCACGTTTCCTCTACGTCTTTTTGCCTCATCCTCTCTGGTCTTTTTTCATAGGTCATACGCCCTCATAATTCGCATGCGACAATATTCTCATGCGAATTCGCATGCATCCATTACTAAAAAAAAAGTCGANATAATAAAATGTGCTGATTTATTCTCATCTCTTGAATATTGTTTGCATAGTTTCAATATTGGGGGAGTTCCGATATATTTTCAAACTCAGAGCTTTTGTGACATCTTCTTATATTCTCTCTTTTTCGGAAATAATCATCGCTACGTATTTTGGGGTTAAATCACCTTTTGATATGTTCTTTTCGCATCGTAGCAATGAAATAATGCCTAATTTTGGATCGTTTTGCAAGATGCGAAAAGGGAGTAGAGAAGTGTTAGCGTAAATGAAGTGAACTTTGCTTGCAAAAAATTACACTCGACATCTCGTCGTTATCCATTCAATCAGCTAATATATCCCATCGAATAGGGGAAATGCGATGAGAGCATATTAGCATTGCTATATGCGCTTAGTTAATATCTCAGAAGGTGATGAAGTGATGATCGGAACAAAAGAAGCGCAATTTG
>JAARMF010001918.1:20232-33616 GCA_022844705.1 Toxascaris leonina
GAGAATATAGCGAATATGGATGCTAAAATGCAAAAATTTTCCAAAATTAATACATGAAGTACATACAATTTTGGTGTTTTTTCTCTGGAGAATGTTTAGATCAAAGAGAAATATTTGTTTAGCGTTGATTTTTATGGATTTATGAACATTGTGAATTGTTCTAATAGAAAAATATATAGATGCTTAATTTATGCGATTTTCATTGCCATTCATCATTCCTTTTAATCATTAGAAATTGACTTGGAGTCATCCATCAAATTCAATGGTATTCACGAGGAGCTGTTCATTAATTTTTTCCCATTGTAATACGTCACTGTAATGTAATGGGAAATCTCATTTAAGGGAATGAATAGGGATTCTTAAATAATAATAAATTTTAAATGATAATAAATTTACGAATAAATTTTTTACAGGCGCAATTATTCCCATGGTGGAGCAACGGGCGCAAGTGATTTCAGAAGCTGGAACAGTTCTTAACGAAGTATGATTTTCATTTGTATACAATTTTTCTGACCTTTGAACTTTATGTGTCTTGTTGTCACTATTTCTTAATTGCGAGCTATATGTAGTGTGTTTTGGCTTATTCTGATTATCAAGTACGGGAGGTCCTCAATGGACAATGATCGTTGTTTTGCAACATGCCCTTCGTTTATTGATAATCCCGTTTATTTGTTTTTTTTTTTTTGTTATGGTTTCTGAGATAATTAATGCTTTATCGAATAANCTTTTTTTTTGTTGTGGTTTCGGAGATAATTAATGCTTTATCGAATAATCTTTCTCAAGCTTCTTATAGGAAAATTTACTTCCGATTTCTTCACTGAAAAAAAGAATAATCAATTGCAGAAATTTGGTGGTTCATTTTATCATTGCGTTGAAAATTGTGGCAAAAGTGCAGTGAAGCTTCTCGCAACAATTGTTGAAAACTTTGAAAGTTATCGCGATTTTGGTGAATACAAAGGAAAGAAAGGTTATCTTCTTTGCTTTCTTTTTTTGCATGAAACTAAATCGTCCAGATGATTCTTTAGCAAGTTTCTCAATTCAGTGTTTTATTCAATTCAAATGTGATAGTGATTTAACGAGAATATTCAGAAATGAAGAAACTGGTAGTGTGACGCAAATAACGTCATTCATCAACCATCCCCCCCCCCCCACCCACTGGACGTTCATCCCAAATTAGAAAGAGCTCTACTCTTATTAATGGGCTGTTGATAGCGATGAGACAAGGAACTTTTATAAGCAGAGGAGAAAGAATGAGGAGGATATTCGAACGAGATGAATTGGAGTAATTTTCTGTATAACACATGAGCATACCACTTCATCATTCTGTTCTATTGTTTAACATACGACGAGTATTGCTAAAAATTTCTCAAATAGTAAAGTCAATAGCAATATTCACTTAATGGCTTTATGCAGAATTGATGTCCTTCGAATTGATTGCCGTAGTATATCAGTGACTCATTTGCAGTGTCCTTCCTGAAACGTGCTCAGATTCTTGTGGCCGATGTTTATGGCTGCCTAAAGAACAAGAATGAAATCGGAAGCTTTTATGATATCGGGTAAAAGTTTCAATTGTTTTTAATAAGTATAACGATATGTAACGTTATAACGATATACTGAATACAGCATACTCATTTCAAGAGTGCGCTACTTTGTGTAATAGAGGGATCCTTGACGTTCTTTATATGCTTGAATACCCTTATTTATGGTTTTCTTCCATCACATTATTGAATGTTGTGCGATTCGTTGGAGCCGAGTTTGTGGAAAGATCACTTACAGATGCTTCAGGCTGTAGACTCGCATTGTTTGCAACCCTCTCCTCCTCTTCATGCCGGTTCGCTTGCCGCCTTAGTTAGTTCATGGATTAGAAAACATACTGGACAAATGAACCTTTGTTTTTCTTCTTTTTCTCTATTTTCTTCTCCTCGTATATATAAATAAATTCATTGATGAATAGGAAACTCGTTGATTTGGCGAAAGTAATCAAAAGGCGCTCATCATTCCGGCTGTGATGCGCCACTTCGCCGCATATTCCTTACTTTGCATTTTGCCTGTATTAGGCACCCAGAGTTTGCCACTCATTTACAGATTCACGAATCACCTTGCAGGCTGCTAATAGAGTCAACAATGATTTAGATTCCACGCAGAAACTCTTTTTGTTCTGCTCTTAGTAGATTCAGAGTTGAAACCACCGCATCGATAGATATACGTGTTCGATATGAATAGCTGCTTTATAGTGCATCTTAAAAACGTCAATTCCTTCCATAAGAGGATAAAATGGTGTATGTATATAGGTGCGTTGATGCTATTGTGCATGTGTGTTTGCATATATTTACCACTTTTCAAAGGGTTTGAAATATCCCTTTTCAACAAATCTTTTGCATTCGTTGTTAAACAAAAACTAATGTTTTGTCCAAAATCTGAATAATTCATTGAGCAACAGTTCAGACATTTCTGGACAGCATAGCTTTTGTTCTTCTAGGGCACAAAGGTTCGTCTTCAAGGCAACATATATATATATATATATATATATATATATATATATATATGTTATCCACACACGGCAATTTACCGGATGAAAGTGAACACAATAAAGTTAAAATCTTTCAAAACTTCTGTTGATTTTACAGCGCTGAAATTGGTTCAAACACAGGACGATGCTTCACGTGGCTCATATCTAATTTACATCTATGCTTACAGATTTCATTCTTTTCATGACGTTTACAACAAGCAATTTTCTCTGTATATTCTCTCTAGAGACTAGCTATCATTTTTCTTCTCTTTCAAAAATTATCGCCAACAAAATAAATGCTACTTTCAGTGAATTGACAATGTTTGCCGACTATCGTGTCCCACAGGCTCTAGCATATCTGGGCGCATTACATTACTCATCGAAGTTGATGAAATCATTACGATCTAATCCCATATTGCCAAGTGGATGTCCTCTCGAAATGGAACTACGTGGATTCTCGATTAAAGCATGCGATGTAAAGATATCATTGTTCATCGTTTTTTTCTTTAGTGACAAAAGGATGAAAGTGCATTCGTGAATGCACACTTCTTATCAAGCAATGTTCCTCTCCGTACCATTTTCGAATCATAAGAGATACCTATCTGATGGGTAATGAAACTTTGATAAGATTCATATCCGACTCAATAAAAAAAATTACGAGCATATGAATATGTTCTAGTATATACCCGTGCATCATACTCCCAGTGCTATTATCCAGGTGTGTATTTGTCGTTTTACTCTAACAACTTATCACGAACCCGCCATATTCCAACTGCTAGAGAATTCTACTATTTANAGGACATCGTCGATGCAGCAAAGCGTCTACGTACCGAGGCTGATACACATTTACGAACAATAACGGCTGTCGATGTGGATATGTTTCTTTGGGCGTATAGACGAGAACATGCTGTCGAAATCGAGAAGAATGTGCCATATCATCGTATAAGATCTATTAATTATTGATCATCGTTGTGAGCTAATTCCGCTATTCCATTCAATTTTTAACGTTTGCAGTTTGCATCTGTTTGCATCCGATAGTATCGCTTTAAAATTCTGTACATTTCAAATCCATCACATATGATATCGCTTGAGTTCGAAAGCTTTCATCCAATGAGCATTTTCACTGTGTGAGGCAGTGTTTGAGGATTTCAAAGATACTCCCTTCTTATCTGAATTCCTCCTGGAATTGAGTAGACTTTGATGAAGTTTACTCAATGAGATTTTCGAGTAGTGGTCGCGAAAATTGCTTTATGTGGAATTGACTTACTTCATTATGTGATTTCCTTTTCCTTCATTGAGTGTTTTCCTTGCAATTTCGCAAGAACTTAATGACAAAGGAACATTAAGCTAACATCATTGGAATTCCCGAACTTGAGAGAGAGTTGGAACGATGGTGACGCCTCCAACGAAGGAAAATGCAAAGAAACTTTAACAAAGGGATGTTTTAATAAAGTGAGTTCAGCTTCGAAATAAACCGGAAATGGAGGGGGTGGATGACAAACGAAACCTTTAACGCTTGACATTTGCATATATCCATACATTGTCATCATCGTTCTGAAAAACAATGCTAGTCTTAGCTAAAAACATAGTTTTATTTTCTAAGAAAATGCCAAATAATTTATCGATCAACAACTCAACTCCATCAACAACAACATCGACGCTCCCCTTTGAAGTGATAATAAATTCCACTGCATACTTTTTCCATTTGCTTGCTGATATGATAATATCACAATCGTTCGAAATCTTTTCCCTATCTACGTCTCACTCAATTATACGGTGAGATGGATGTTGTACAATGTATTCTAACTGATGAATATTGCTGACATCACTAAACATTAATATAACCGAATATTCCTGCACCATATGAAACATTTTTTCATTGAGCTGTTAGTTGATGGAAAATGGAAAGCACATAGGAAATATGCGATCAAAAGTTTTACTTATGAAAACTAGTCAACACGATCTCTTTCAAATATAACTCTCGAGTTATATGACAAGAAAAACTACTTCATCAAAGCTTCTGGCTGCATATTGATTGAGATAATTTTTAGAGGTGACTTAATGATGAGTCTTTTTTCTAAAAAGTAATTTCAATTCTTTTCATTTGTAGAGGATTGAAAGTCGCATTCCCAATTCACTATTAGTGCTAAGTTGATGATATATTCGCTTATGCTTTCAATTTGTTTTCACTATAGACGATTGTAATGCGATAATAACAATCAATGTTTCTGATCGATGCAAAAGCTTTTATTATGCGCATTATATGTTTTAGTAAATGATTTTTTTTTTTTTGGTTGATTCAAGTGTGATTTGCATTACGATCATTGCTATAGTTTGCTAGAGGAGAAATTGATAGCAATCTTATTATTCTACGGAATCGAATCGATGCGTTTAATGCATTCCGATAGCAGATAATATCCAATTGAAAAATTGCATATGAATGATGTATTCAGATGAGCGTTACCCTTGTTATAATAAACACCCTTGTAATAGATCCTTCTGCTGCTATTTCTAGAAAATGAACTCCTTGGATGCAAGCCATCTTGCATTAGGAATATCCATACACCTTGTTTCTTCAGTGTATTTCATTGAAGCTCACATATCGACATATTGCATCGATGCCATTCAGCCTGATATTTTCGCATTTATACGAATCATAGATCACCGCCATTCTCCTGACAACGCTTCAAAATGAGGAAGGAAGGAGGATAGCAAAAAATTCCATTTTTTTTTCCTCCAACTTGGAGAAGAGGGCTTCTATTTGAAATTGGAGTGCATCCCCTCAATACAATCGTACCGTAGAAACGAGATTTCTTTTTTCGAAAGTCTATCGGTGGAAATCTTTCTTTGAGTTTGTGGCTGCATTTCCTAAAAAATGTTCCCAAGCAACAGCGTGACCATTTTTCATAGCATTTCCGCGCTCCTCCAACTTTATCAAAATGGCTATAGGGAGCGGAAAAGCTTTGCAATTACCTGCAACTTCAATATAATTCTTTCCTTGAGCGCGATAGCACTTAGAATTGTTCCTCAGTAACAATCATCTCTCCTCCACTATTGATGACACATAGTCGTATATCACCTTCACATATGAGCTGCATGGAGCGATTGGTTATCCTCGAAACAGCCGCTTCCTGCTCAGGAAAAGCTTGGGTGTCAATGGATGTGTGTGCTGTCGTTCTATTTCGTTGGAAAACGAACTGCGGATCACCTAGTGTGTTTTGGGTAGCATCACAGCCGAAAAACAAGAGGTCAATACGAGAAGAAATAAAAACATACGGCAGTTGGAAAGCGAAAATTGAAGAACTGGTGTCTCTGATCCCAACGCATGAAACATGACCTTGGGCGATTAATAAGACGGATCTTGATACAACAAGAACTTGGGCGTTGCAAAAAAATGGCGTTGAAGATTGCAGTAACGAGCACTTGGAAAGCATAAATGGATATAAATTCAAAATTTCCTATTCCTTTCCTACACGACCATTTTTCTCACCGTTAAAGCTCATTTCGAGCATCTCGAATCGAATGCCAACACTGCAACAGCGAGTCCCTCAGCTGCCGGAAAAGCGGACCAAAGTTGGCACTTCACAGCATTATGCGTTCTCAAACATAGTCTTTATAATCCATTTTTCTATATAGAACTTCAGCAGCAATTGCTTTGTGCCAGAGAAGTTGGTTGCAATATGTTAGTAGTCATTTCGATCACATAGTGATCTCGAAAAACTTTTCGATACGAAAATTTCTCTAACCGATCATGGGTGGTCCAAAATGTAGCGCTTCAGCATACTTTGCTTCGACCCAGTTCAAGAAATTGCAATGGCCACTCAATTGTTCTCACACAACAAATATTAGCCTGACTTCGTTGAGTAAATAGATGTTAGGTATGCAACGGATTTAGTGCCGGAGGATATAGTGCCGCTTCGTGCAAGGAAATGTTCAGCGATATGCATCGAATATTGAAATCCTTCTCGGATGCACAAGTTTTTTTCATTCATCGGATGATTCAAGTGAGATTATCTTACGAACGACTCGCTGTTTAGGTGTTGCACTCACTCGTTCAATTTTTCTACATCAGTCGACGCTATCAGCTGTTAGTATCAGTGCAGTGCTTAACGAAGAGAACCTTTTTCACTGTTTCGATTGCGTCCGCCGATCGCACAGCAACCGTATTGATCGTTCACTTCGGCATTGTGGTGACCGACAATTGCATTTAGCCACAATTCACCCAAAACTTACTGATTATCAACTCCAACTGCCATAGTTTGGGCAAGAATTTCCTATCGCATTGGGCATGAATTTCTTATCGCTGACAAAGTAGACTCTGCGCGATTCGGCATCGTTCATATCGCTTCAGTTTATTTGCTCCTCAACTCTTTCTTGTATTGTTATTTGTTATGTATGCTTCGAACTTTTAATGGTGGTCGAGAGCGACGCCGTGGTGTTGGCTATGATGAGCACTGCTGTGACGTTGTTTCATGGCGACATCCTATGGTGAAAAGACTTCGGAAGAATGTTATCACTTACTTATCACGTGTTGTCATTGATGTTGAAGAACTTAGTAAACGACTGAGTGATTCCCGCAATGCGTCACTACTTTTTCTATTCGTGTGAATGCGGTAAGAGGAGGAGACGAATCGCGGTAAGATGAGGAGACGAATCAATGCCTTAGTTGTGAGATGCTAACCATATAAAACATCCGATTCTATGAATTTGATTCTATACGTTCCTCGAGTAACAACGCTCTCTTTTCATCAAACTTTCGAGTTTTCTTACGCGAGAGAGATTCCATACACCTAAATGTCAAAGAATAGCATCAATTCGACAGTGATTTCTAATCGAAAAATGGAATCCTCTCAACAAATATCCATTATTTTGACAAAAAAAAGGCAAAGATGGAGTTCTTCTTGAAAATATAATCACTAAGAAGATAGTATGATATGCGGAATTTGTTTTTCATTGTCGTTTGCATTTTTTCAATCTGTTATTCATTTAGTGCCATTCAAATGCGTATGCAAATCACGCGCAAAATTCAAATATGCGACACATAGGGCAGCATTTCGCTCTACTGAAGCTAAAAAAGATTTGGGAGGTTTTGTTCGTCGATGGTTTCCTTCAGATGCGCTATACCTCCGTATTCAACATCGGAAGATTTGAAAGTCCTTACGAATTGAAACGCTGGGTGACAAGTGTTTCTAATGACGGAATGGAACCAGTAGCATCAGGCAACACAGCACTCGGGCTCACCATTACTACGGATGACAACACTTGTGCATTGCATCTTGTCAAAACCAATGTTTGCCCGTATTCAGTGGTGGTCAGCACTTCTTTTCGCATCTCTTCGACTAAATAATTACTGCTTGCTTATTGAATATACGGATCAGGGAATTCCCGAGAAATTGTATGCTCTTTGCCGGTACAGTTTTAATGCATGGTTTTGTATCTTCTCTGGACTGAAGACACTGAATTCTCAGCGTTTACTTATTTGATTGCGATTTGTAGCAATTTGCAGAAATGCTTGGAGCCTCTCTGTCACCAAGACTTTCTCGAAATGCTTTCCATTTTTAGCGTCGATCTTTCCTAAAAGATCGCTTCCACAATGCATTTTGCACCTTATTCACTCGATCTAACCGTTAGCTGATTCAACCATCAAGCATCATGACATTTCAGGAGTGAAACCATTACAGTTTTTCCCGTATTTGGAGGATCAGTCTGGAATTTCATATAGATGGCCATCTTGTATGCCAGGCTGCTCGATTGCTTAGTCCAGCCTTCTTTTTTACATATGTGACTTTGTGAGAACGCTTCAACAATACACGTAGCCTAGCGTCGAAGGGCCGAAAAATATGTAAACTTTGGTTGCAATTTCCAGTGTGAACTTTGAAATGGCGATAGTGGAGGGTTTTTGGGAGGCCTTATGCACATCGTCTGACAACAACTGTTTCTGCTGTTGAGATTAGACGATCGGCAATTAAATATTGACGAGTGAAGGAATTTGAAAACGAAATATCTGCTTGAGATGAGCATCGTTTCGAATTTCATGAAGAATCTTTTAGTCTCGAATCTTCGTTCCGCAAATAATAGCTCGAACATCGAACAAGCCTTCAACGCTTGTTAAAATTTCCTTCAATTTTGTATAATGTGAATATGTTAGTGTGCACCTGAATTGATCCTTCTACAGGTTCCTATTACCCTGAGAAAGCTACTGATGATCCAACGAATGGTACAACAATACGTATCTTTCCTGACTCGAGAGTTGCAGAGCATTTTCGAGTGCCGCTGGAGAAAAACGTAAGCTGAGAGAACATTGACAGGACGCCTATTCTCAATGTGTTTTAGGCGCAGAGTGCGTATCTAGCTAACGCTACTGAAGGGAGTTTCATGTTGGAAGATTCGGCTAATTCGATTAGTTACGAGACATAATTTTATGTTAACAGTTCAAATTTATCACTCGACATAATATGAACTGATATCGGTGGATTTGATCAGAAGACAGCGAATGAAAGCACAGCTGTAGCATTCTCGAATGCCACTAGGGGAAAACATGAGGTGAAGGTTGTGTCGGGCATTAACAAAATCCATATTCAGCAACTTCTATCGTTATTTTTCTGTCTGCCACAATTTGTTGTTATACCAGCACTGCTTCTGTTTTAAAGTAGGTTAATAATTGCTCGGTCAATCAACATGAGGCATCGTCTTCTACTATCCCCAGTTGCTTGGAAATCTTCCCTTCCCTTCACGCTTTCCCCCACGCTTCCTCAAAATCACAGTTTTTAGGGCGGATTTTCCAACAATATTCTAAACGAAGATACCTCTAAAAAGGTGAATCCGATTCTATGTTCATTCCATCGTATACTCCCACTCCATCGTATACCAAGATGTTATGAAGATAAAGAAAGAAGTGGCATAAGATACAATAAAAGGGAAAAAGGAATTGGACGATACAAGATTGCAGAAGTGCCCAGCTAAGCGCCGCAGAAATGTGCGCATCAGAAAAGCAAAGTAACGAACGACAGGAATGTGTAGCTCATCCTCCTACTAAACAGAGACATTTTTAAACATAATGCAACTTTTTGAGCATCTATCCGGATGCATTTATCTCATGGAGCATCTATCCGGAAAGATGCAGCAAAATTAAAGGCACTAGAAGAATGAAAATTAAAGGCAAACGAATAGGTATTTAAGAGTATACTGAGATGGAAGTCAAATAACGAAAATTGATGGATACATAACAGCTGCTGGTGTGAGGGAACGGTTTCATAAAATGGGATCCTTGTGAAAACATTTCGTCTCTTTCTTCATGAAATGCCTTTTGCATATTTCATATTTTGCAAGATAAACGACTATCTTATACTGCAATAGAGGTTTTTGTTTTTATTTTTTTTTTTTTGGGTTTCTATCAAATATTTCTCATCACAATGTTAACTAGTTCACCGTATACACAACATAAATAAATGCATTTTTCACCGAGCTGTTATACGTGAGCAATAAATGAACCTTTGCTACTAATAAAGAATACACTATCAATACAAATCACTCTTGTGAACAAGAAAAAAAAGTTTCACAGTCTCGTTTATTGCCAAAGTATAACCTTTGCTCTTTTCCTATCTTTTCAACATTCCGTTGAGTATTTCGTCGGAACTCTGCAATGAGATAAGCTCATTCGTATCTTTACCGCCCCACTTTCTAATATTTATATCATTTCTTTGATTCAGAATATCGTTTAAAAGAATTTCTAAAATATTTTGAGTGTTGTCGCGCTCTAAGGGATCAAATGAAACTTGTGACTATCATAATTCGAACGTCGTTTATTGTATGCTGTGTGAAGTGGTGATGCACGCTAAATTCACTCCATGCATATATTGCCAACTCTTATCAGCAATATTTCTATGATACGAGCTGTCGCCGAGCTCCATAGTGGGATAGTGCCTATCAAAGGTATTCCCCTTAGTTCATTAATCAATTTTTATTTGCTTTGCTGGTGTTCCCTCGATGCATCGACGCTTAATGCTTGACGAAATTTTCTTTTTGCATAGAATATTATAATGATTGCAATGCTATTTCCATATTTGCAATTGTAGCTATTGAATCCTCGAAGTATTGTATCAATTTGTGAGCGAATAGAATATCGCGATAATTAGGCAATTGATGTGACAACCACGCTTATGGCTAGAGTCCATTGGATTTGAACATATTGATGGAAGGTATCGATTTTTCTGTTGATGAATAGGTGATGCTGACAATTTAATGAGAGTAATTAATTGTTTACGATGAAAAGCGATCTGATTTAGAAGATAGTTCCAAAGCACTATCGTACAGTTTCAATATCATGTGGAATAGGTTTAGTGGAAAGGGAGATTAGATGGTACATATTAGAGTTACTCATAAAGGATTTCTAACAACAGAAGCGATAATGGACAAGTAGTAAGAGCAGTTCAAGTCAACTCGCCAAGTTGACTCAACTCGGCAAAAGAAAGATTTCAAAATCAATTTGAATAGTCATAGTCTTTGATTATTTCTTAACAACGCAGATGGCGAATACAATCCGCAGGTGCGATGAGGCTAGGAGGCATAGACATCAAATAATATCCGAGCTAAATTCGTTGTGATTATGGATGCGGAAAGAAGATAGAGCGTAAAACATTTCCGTTTGAGTTTAAATATGGTATGGTGATACAACGCTGTGATAATATGCTAATGCTGTGTTAAAAAGGATATTTGAAAATGATATGCTTATGACGGCTTCACGATTTTTCATTTATCGCTTCTGGAAAATCGAAAACGCATCATCAGCAATACTTTTCAGAATTTTATATGACGATAATACGCATAGATGCCAAAATGCCTGTAGATATATAGCGAAAAGTTGAATGAAAGAAAAAAAGCAACGATGAAAACAGTTGTTGCGCTGCTTTCGTTGAACATACACTATGGTGCTTTTTTTTTCGCTTCGTTATTACACAGCGCCAATAAGAAATATGCTCAAGGTGCAATTGAAAAAGTAGCGAGTGGTAAAGCGTTACTGAGCGAAATGAATTGGAGCAAAAAAGCGCTAGTGGGATACACTAACGCTAAACTTATTATTCAGCTTAACCACTACTATGATTTCGCTATCAAATAATAAAAAACACACAATGATGATTTAAAATTTTATTGTGAATTTAGCGCCATATATAAACATCTACATAAATCTTGCTTCTTCGACTACATTATTCGCTGGATATTAGCCTCATCGATTATACGATATATGCAACGGATTGCTATGATTGCTCATTGCACATAATAGTGCTCATTACGATGATCTCACCCCATTGAACTTTGCACATTGAAGCTCCTAGAAGTGTTCAAATGGCTTACTGCATTCTTTGATGAATATTGATTCAGATGGAATTTTGATAGCAGTTAAGCGAGGCTCTTTAAGCAATGAAATACAGATCCGATTGCAAAACTGTTCACCACGTCCGCATGCACATAATTATCAAACTCATTGAGAGTGGTTGTGCATAGTAGGTAGGTTATCTTCGATCAGCTTATAGGGTACGTGTCCTCGAATCTATACACCCTCGAATCGTTTGCGCTATTCTCGAAATGTGAGCAAAGCATTGCTCATATGAAGTTTACTGTCGTTAAGGCATCCATTATTATGCTAGAGCCACGTTTCGCAGAAATATGATCCCTGAAACGTTGTTTTCTTATCTCTCTGAATGTTCGTCTGTGTCGGACAATTTATCTGAAATTTTTGGTTGTGCAATAACTTCCGACCAAGACAATCAGTCGACATTTCCAAAGTATTATCAACAATACTTGCATTAATGCTGCTCGGCGAACATATTGCTTTTATTATATGCCTTATATAGTGTGCTTTTTTCAGTTTGTCTTCATTTTGCTTCCCTCAAAGAGCCATATTGCAGCAGTGAAATCCTTCGATCCGAATGATTCTTTTTATGTGTAATATGAGAAAATCACAAAGGATGCAGTGCATAAAGCAACATATATAAACGTGTAAAGAGCGTAATAATAATGATAAATGGTTGCGCATAAAATGAATGATGAGAATGTTCAATGATGTTTGCAGTGAATTTGTTGCGTTAGACTTTTTTGCTTCTCGATCACCGGATTTCACTGACATTTTTATGATCCCTTGCCCTGTCCCCCCCCTCTCCCCCTTTCCCGCTCCCTCCACCTCCCCCCACCTCTGCTCCCTCTTCGACTGAACCGTTCAGAAAAATCAAAGATATGTTAGTTAAGTTGGTTGGGTATCATTGGAGAAATTTGCAATGAAGCAATTCATATGTATCGAAAACAGTAAGTGCGCCGTCTACATGCTCGTTGCGGATCGCTGTTCGTTTTTGTTAGCGTAGATCCAAAAAATGGGAGTCTAACACCAATTAATATTTGCCCAAAATTGTTAAATTCCGCTAGTTTAACTGCGAAAAGTAGGCGTTGTTAATTAAGCCGAAATGCTACCGGTGGTTATTCGAATATCAGCAAAGCGGTACGAATGATGTGAGGAGATGAATAAAAAATAAAATGAATTTCATTGTAGCTTCTTAGTTCAGAAATAATTGAGATGCAATTTCTGCTGCAAATTCTCTCTACCTTTCAAATTTTAAAGTCTTTATCCCACTGCGGATCGTAAAAATAATGAATAAAACTACAAAATATCCCAACTTATGCATAAAAGGAAGCTAAAAAAGAGTCGTGATGTACAGACGGCGACGATCTGCGGTTTATGGCTCGAGAATTGTTGCATTCGTGACTGGTAGTGCTTGTGGAATGGAAGAAAAAACGCTAGCGTCAAAAGTAAATTTTCACAGAAAAAATAACATGGAAAATTGGTTGATAATTGGTTTATCAGAGGTGATACATTTGTTTTTTTTT
>JAARMF010001919.1:13131-25839 GCA_022844705.1 Toxascaris leonina
GAATCACTAGATAAATTTATTTACTTGAAGGCGGAAAACTATAATCTACGTTTCGCTAACAAAGTACATCGCAATTTTAGTAACATATTATAAAATTTATTTCACAAGAGTAAGTTTACACAAAATTTTGCACAATACCAAAATTTCGTATTTATTTTATGAAAATATTTATTGTTTTATTTCACTTAATTACAATTTTAGCCAATACTCATCATCTTTTATATTTTATTATTTATATTATTTTCTTATTGATTACTAATCTTAATTTATGGTATCACTTAAAAAAAATTAAATAATTGCGCTCTAAAAAATAGTTATGATAAAATAAAGTATCAAGGGAGTAGCTGGCGTAATACGTTAACTAATCGTCATGACGATTTTTTCCGGTTAGTTATTAAATAGCAAGACTTGTTAAATCAGGTCTTGCTATTTTTTATTTAAGACCGGAAAGGATATTATGAAACAAGATCAAGAATATTACGTAATGAGTGTTGATGAGATATATCAAACATTTCATACAAGCCAACAAGGATTAAATCTATCCCAGGTCCAAGAAAACCAACTACAGTATGGTTTAAATCAATTAGAAAGTGGCAAGAAAAAAAGCTTATTAGTTCGTTTTTTAGAACAATTTAAAGATCTAATGATTATAATTTTATTATTTGCAGCGATTTTATCAGTTGTTGCTTCTAAGGGAGAAGATTGGATCGATGCAATTATCATAGTAGCAGTTGTAATTTTAAATGCATGCTTTGGTGTTTATCAAGAAGGAAAAGCAGAACAAGCCATTGAAGCATTAAAAGATATGTCATCACCACATGCAAAAGTTCGACGAAATGGCCAAATTATCGAAATTGATGCCAAAGAGTTAGTACCAGGCGATATCGTTATATTAGAACCAGGAGATGTTGTCCCTGCTGATTTACGCTTAATTGAAATTAATTCGTTAAAAGTTGAAGAAGCAGCATTAACTGGAGAATCAGTTCCAGTTGCAAAATCATTAACTTTAGAAGTATTTCCTGATGCGACAATCGGTGAACGTTATAATATGGCTTACCAAAATTCTAACGTAACATATGGACGTGCAACCGGGGTGGTTGTTAGTACAGGAATGAATACAGAAGTTGGTCATATCGCAAAAATGTTAAAAAATACTGATAAAGTGGACACCCCACTTAAACAAAATTTAAATCATTTATCTAAAGTTTTAAGTTATATAATTTTAATTGTTGCCATAATTACTTTTGTGGTTGGTGTATTTGTTCAAAAACAACCACCGGTTATAGGATTATTAACAGCTGTAGCATTAGCTGTTGCTGCCATTCCTGAAGGATTACCAGCAATAGTGACAGTTGTATTATCTTTAGGTACTCAATCTTTAGCCAAACAAAAAGCTATTGTTAGAAAATTACCGGCAGTTGAAACGTTGGGTAGTACAGAAATCATTTGTTCTGATAAAACCGGAACATTAACTCTTAATCAAATGACAGTAGAGAACGTATTTTATAATCAAGAAACTTTTGATCGTAACAATACAATTAACAATCAATTGTTATCGGAGATTATGTGTTTAGCCAATGATACGAAAATAAGTAGTGATGGTCAACTAATAGGAGACCCAACTGAGACAGCACTGGTCCAATTTTGTTGCGATCAACAAATTAACGTTGAACAATTACTTAACAACAATCCGCGAATAGATGAGATACCTTTTGATTCAGAACGAAAATTAATGTCAACAATCAATCAAACTCCAAACGGATTAATGGTATGTACTAAAGGAGCTCCTGATCAATTATTACAACGCATTACAAGAATAAATATTGATGGTGAGATTCGGCAAATTACTAAAGAAGATCAAGCATTAATAACCAAGGTTAACGATGAGTTAGCAAAACAAGCATTACGTGTATTAATGTTTGCTTACAAACCAATTTCTAGTATCCCTAACAATGAAACAATCGAGCAAGATTTAATCTTTGTCGGGATGGTAGGAATGATTGACCCAGAACGAGAAGAAGCAAAACAAGCAGTACAGACCGCCAAAGCTGCTGGAATAAGACCGATTATGATTACAGGTGATCATCAAACCACTGCTCAAGCTATTGCGCTACGCTTAGGTATTATTGATGATGATAGTGAAGGTCATGTTTTGACTGGTAGTGAACTTGATCAGATGGATGATGATACATTTAATCAATGTTTTCAACAATATCAAGTGTATGCTCGAGTATCTCCTGAACATAAAGTTCGCATAGTTAAAGCGTGGCAAGGAATTGGTAAAGTAGTAGCGATGACCGGAGATGGTGTTAATGATGCNCTTGTGTATCAACTAATGACTTTAGTTCATTATTAAGTAATAACTTATTAATTACAACTACTGCGAATCGTTATCTAAATTTTGATGCTAGTAGTTTTGAAGTTCAAAACTTAAAAACAGTTGGTCGCAAAGTAGCTAAATACAAAACTAACGAAGTTAGTTTCTCATTAAACTACTTTGATCAGGAAGTACTAGCTATTAGTAGTGATAGTTGTTATATTAAATTAAGTAATATAACTACTAAACCAACTGATAAATTAACTAATTTATATCAACCATTAACAACAAGAAAACAAGAAGTTATTAAAGTTATTAAATTAACAACACCTCAGGTGTTGTGGACATACAACAACGAAACTGAAGTTATTGATGTCGATAAATTAGCATTGATGACACCTGAAGATAAATTAAAATCAATTAGTAAAAATGAAACACTAAATGTAGAACCAAGTTATTTATAAAGAAAATGAGGAATAATAATTATTAGCGCTGAGTTAAAAAATGTCCCACAAAAAAGTGAGACATTTTTTATAATCCGTAGGTGTCATGTAATCTAATGCCCCATGGATTCGTTTATTATTATACCATATATAAGATACTACTTAGTTGTGTGGTATTTCAAATAAGTATTAATCACTATATTATTTAACATTTCTTGTTGTTTGTAATCTTTTAAATATAAATTAACATTAAAAAGTTTTAAACTATCATAATTTATCTGTGATAAATTATGACTAGTTTGTAATCTTTCTAATGTATTATTATAAATTATTTGTTGTTGCTCTTTAACCTGGGTTTTATCAATCGCAAATAATTTATTAATAAATAAACTAACAATTCCAGCCGATAAATACAATCCAATTCTAAGTAATCCAACTTCAAGTGGTGTACCTGCTTTATTAATTACTAATATTAATAAGATACTTCCCATCGTCACAAAAAACTTTTGTTTAATAAAATCGGTAATTAACGTTGCCAAATAAAAACAAAGCAATAATAAAAATAATGGCCAACCTTTAATTGGGATTAAATAATAAAGAGCAATAACAACTACTCCACCTAATATAGTTGATATCATTAATTTAACGATCTTTTTAACACTCTCTTCATAATAGGGGAAGATCATTGCACATAAACCAATCAAAAACCAACGTGTTTCATATCCATATACATACTTACCAACAATCACTATTAAGATAAAAATTAAACTGAAAATTGCACTAAAATAAACTTTTTGTTTGTTTTGTAAATAATGATAAACTGATAGGTTAACATTATACTCATCAATGTTTTTAATCATTTTAATTGCTTTAACTAAATGTTTATTATCTAAGCCTTTAATATTATAATTTTTAAGCTCATCAATATTATGAACAGGTTTATTTAACAGATCATAATACTGATTAATAACTTTTAAACAATTTAATTGCACAACTAATTGATTAATATGTTTCGTTTCACGAAACTTATTAATCAATAAATTGTTAAGACTAATTAGTTCTTTTTCAAACTCATTAGTTCCAAGTAACGATGCTAACTTATTGATTAGTAATTGGGGATGATAATTTAGATTATATAACATTACCATAGTTAATACTACCAATGGTCCAATCATTAAAGCAATACTACGATATCCAATATAAATTAATTCTAAATTAGTAATTGGTTTAAAAATAATAAAAACATATTGTACTAAAAACGGAAAATAGGCTACAGTTGATTGATCAATATAAAAACATTTAATAATTAAATAAATGGTAATAAAAATAAGAACTAAGTTCCACCAACTAGGATATTGTAAAGTTATACTTGTAATCAACATTAAAATGTTAATTGCAAGATAACGAAAAAATACTGCTAATCTAACACAATGTTTTCTAATGCGGGTAATAATTAAACAAGTAGTTACCGCATAGAAAACATTCTCATATCCTAATAATTTACCAAATAATACTATCCCACCTACCATAATTAAATAGTAGATGGTCTTTCTAACAAAACTGTTAGCCATAATTATGCTCCTAATTGTTACGTTTAAATAATTTTTCTATCTCATATTTACTTATTTTATTAATAATTGGTCGTCCATGTGGACAAGTAAAAGGATTAACACACTCATTTAGTTGTGTTAATAAACTATCAACATCTAGACGATCTAGATATTGGTGGGCTTTAATGCTACTTTTACATGCCATCATGATGGCTACATCTTCATAAAGTTCAGCAAAGTTGAGTTGATGATTATTAATTACTAATCTAATCATTTGTAATAAATCATTATCTAAATTTTGACAACGTTGATAAAATTGATCTATTGCTTTAATCTGATAAACACATTCACTTAAAGCATCAATTTTAATTCCGACTTGTTCCATTTCTTGGTAATGAGGATAGAACAAAGTTCCTTCCTCATTACTTAAGTTAATTGTTATTGGAATCATCAATTGTTGATAAATAAAGTCTTTATTGGCAAATAACTTCATAAACTTTTCATAATTAATCCGTTCTTGGGCTGCATGTTGATCTAATAAATAAAGACCTTCTTCATTTTGAAATAATAAATATGTTTGATATAAATTGCCAATGAAACTAAAGACTGGCAACTGCCAGTGATTTGTTTCATTACTTTTTGCTTGTTTAAAATCAAACGTTGTCTGCGCTTGATCAATTTTAACTTCACTAACAACCTCTTGGTTGTTAGTGATAACTTCTTCTTGATTTAAACTATATTCGGGAACAAAATTTAGAGTTGTTAATTCATTATGAATCATATTACTAATTGTGTTATTTAAATCATTTAAAAAACTAATTTTAATTTGTTGTTTAGTGGGGTGAATATTCACATCCACTAAACTAGGATCTAAATCAATATTTAAATAGACAATCGGATATTGATTGGTATGTAAATATCCTTTATATCCATCAATAATTGCTTGTTCTAATTTTAGGTTTTTAATTAAACGATGATTAACACTGATAATAATATCTTTTTTACTAGCACGAGTAATAATCGGATGAGCAATATAAGCATCAATGATAAAATCACCACTATTAGTAGTAATGTGAGAAAATTTTTTACTCACATTACTGCCATACATACTAGTTAATACATCTAATGGATCATTGTTCCCAACAGTACTATATACTGGTTTATCATTATTTATAATATTAAAACTAATATTAGGATAAATAAGGCTAATTTGTTTAACTAAGTTTGTAATTAAACTTAATTCATAATTAGGATGTGATAAGTGTTTAAAACGAACTGGTGTATTATAAAAAAGATTATTGACTTCAACACTAGTACCTTGATTTCCAGCAACTTGGATGATGCTATCATCTACGTTGCTATATTGGTAAGTGTTGATGCCATCAACACTACTAGTAATTTTAACTTTACTTACAGCACTAATACTTGCTAGTGCTTCTCCTCTAAATCCTAGAGTAGTGATATTAACTAAATCGATATTATTACTAATTTTACTAGTAGCATGACGTTTACACATTAAAGGTATATCTTCTTTATTAACACCAATTCCATTATCTCTAACAATTATTTGACTAATTCCACTATCTTTTAATTCGATATTAATTTTAGAGGCTTGAGCATCAATGCTATTTTCAACTAGCTCTTTAATAACAGAGAGAGGCCGTTCTACGACCTCTCCTGCTGCAATTAAATTTGCTAGGCTTTCATCCATTACTTTAATATGATTCATAATTTTCCATTATTTACGTTTTTTAACTTTTGGTTTGGCATTAACTGTTCGTTGACGTGTTGGTTGAACTGAATCTTGGGGTTGATTGGGTTGAGTCCAACTAACACCTTGATAATCATTGTATGCAATAAAGAAACATGCAAAAGCAACACACATAAATGCGTATTGTAACATGTTAAGTAACGTTGCTGGTTCAAGAAAACCAATTGCAATACATACATATTTATAATTTAATGCAAATGCTAACCATAAAGCTGGTTGGCAAACAATACGTTTCCAAACAGGTTTATTAATACTAATCGTATTAATACGAAAAATAACATCTCCTATACTACTTTTAAATACTACTACTGGAACAATCACAAATAATACTACTGCGATAATAAAGGCTATTATTACTGAATATACAAATGACATATATTGACTAGTAGTGAAAAATTCAGCATATGTTGTTGGATCACTAAGCGCAATTTGTGATTGTTCCATAAAAGTTTTATAATCTAAGCCAAAGATTAGTTTATAAATAAATTGTGGTCCAAAATTAACTGCTGCTAAAAATAATACCATTTCGATTAATTTTGCTCCAATAAATTTAATTGTCTTCATATAACTCCTATTTTTCTAATTCGAAGATTAAATCTCGTAGTTGTGCTGCTGTTTCAAAGTCAAGGTTTTTACTTGCTTCATTCATTTCTCTTCTTAATTCTTCGATTTGTTGACTATGGTCTTGTTTTTTATCTTTAGTTATCGTATCGATGATTTCATCATCGATAATTTTATCTAATTTTCTAGTTGTAGAAATTGGTGATAAGTTATGCTCTTGATTATATTTACTTTGCAGATCACGACGACGTTTAGTTTCATCAATTGCTTCTTGCATTGCTTGACTAATACTATCAGCATACATTATTACTTTTCCTTCACTATTTCTAGAAGCTCGTCCAATTGTTTGAATTAAACTTGTTTTTGATCTTAAGAACCCTTGTTTATCGGCATCTAAGATTAAAACACGACTAACTTCTGGAATATCTAATCCTTCTCGTAGCAAGTTGATACCAACAATACAGTCGTATTTATCACAACGCAGATCATTGATGATTTTTACTCGATCTATGGTTGTAATATCAGAGTGTAAATAAGCAACTTTAATTCCATGATCTTGTAAGTATTGGGTTAAATCTTCTGCCATTTTTTTCGTAAGCGTTGTGATTAATACTTTGTTAGGGATAACTTGTTTAATTTCACTTATAATGTCATCAATTTGATTTGTTGTTGGTCTAATTTCAATTTCTGGATCTAACAAGTTAGTTGGACGAATAATTTGTTCTACAACTTGATTATCAACTAATCCTAGTTCATAATCACCTGGCGTTGCTGAAATAAAGATTGCTTGATTAACTTTGCTCATAAACTCATCAAAGTTAAGTGGTCGATTATCAAGCGCTGCTTGCAATCGAAAACCATAATCAACTAACGTTTGTTTACGATTATGGTCCCCTTCATACATCCCTCTAATTTGGGGTAATGTAACATGGCTTTCATCAACAACTAATAACCAATCATCACCAAAGAAGTCTAATAGGGTATAAGGTGGTTCACCTTTTTTCTTACCAGTCATATAACGAGTATAATTTTCAATCCCATTACAATAACCTAATTCATTCATCATTTCTATATCATAATTAGTACGTTGTTCTAATCGTTGTGCTTCAACTAACTTATCTTGATTAATAAATGCTTTAACTTCTTGTTCTAGATCTTTTTTTATTTCTTTAGTAACTGTTTTTAAAAATTCAGGTTCAACTACATAATGGCTTGCTGGAAACAAGAATAAGTGTTTTAATGTTTTAACAGTTTTTCCTGTTGTAACATTAATAATACTTAATTTATCAATTTCATCACCAAAAAACTCGATCCGATATGCTTCTTGATCGTTGTGTGCTCCAACGATATCTATAATATCTCCACGCACTCTAAAATGAAGTCGTTCTAAACTCATATCACTACGAGTATATTGTAAATCAACTAAACGTTTAATGACGTCTTTTTGATTTATCTCTTGTCCTACTCGTAGTGATACGGTTAAATTTTTATATTCATTAGGATCACCTAAACCATAAATACAACTAACACTAGCAACTACTATTACATTGTCTTCTTCAACTAAGCTTGCTGTGGCACTATGGCGTAGACGATCAATCTCGTCATTTACTTGACTGGTTTTTTCAATATATGTATCACTACCTGCCACATATGCTTCTGGTTGATAGTAATCAAAGTAACTAACAAAATATTCTACCCGATTGTTAGGGAAAAATGCTTGTAATTCCGCATATAATTGACTAGCTAGTGTTTTATTATGTGCTAGGACAAGCGTTTTTTTATTACTATTTTTAATAACATTAGCGATACTAAAAGTTTTACCTGTCCCTGTAGCTCCAAGTAAAACTTGATACTTTTGACCATTATTGATTCCAACACTTAGTTTATCAATTGCTTGGGGTTGATCTCCACTGGGTTGATAAGGACTAACTAAATCATACACTTTCAATCACCGCTTTAAGTGCTGGATCAAATTGTGGTTCATAGTATTTAACTTGTGCTTGTTTAGTTAATTCATAAGCTACTTTTGGTGTTACACTACTTGTTGCACTAAGTCCATTATCTGTTGCAAATTGATTAATGGCATCAATTGATTTTTGGTTAATTACATTACTTTGATAATCAACATCATATCCACAATAGTATAAATATTTATTAACTAAATAAGCATTAAATCCACTACTATTTAGTGTTAATTGATCAGTTAAGAAGATATAATCAATACTATCAACTGGTTGGTCTAGTTTTGTTGTTGGTTCAACACCAACACCTTCAATACTAGTACCCTTCCCACTTTGCCAATGGAATGTAGTTTCTTTGATATATCCTGGTCCATATAAGTTTTTAACAATTGATTGACCAGTCCCTTTACCATAACTTGTAGTTCCAACAATATTAGCATCAGCATATTCTTTTAAGACTAAACTTAATATTTCACTAGCTGATGCTGAATTACCATTTTGTAATACATTAATTTTAAAATTAGGTTTTTCTTTTAACTCTGAGAAATATTTTTCTTCTACTTTTCCATGATTAGTAAAAGTAAAGATTGGTTCATCACTAACAACTAATTGGTTTAAGATATCATTTACTTCATTAACATCCCCACCAGGATTATCACAAACATCAATAATTAGTTGATCAATACCAGTTTCTTTAAATTTATTTAAAGCATCAGCAAATTGTTTAGCAATATCTTCTTCGAATTGTGGAATTTTAATATATCCAAACTTAGTACCATTTTGTTCATAATTTTTAACAACAATTTGTGGTCCAGGAATTTTATCTTTTGTAATGCTACAGTTAATTGTTTCATTAGTACTAGGACGATATAATTCTAAGTTAATGGTATCGTTATTATCAGTTATAGTTGTATATAAATTAAAATCATAGGCACTTAATGGTTGATCATTCATTTTCGTTACATAATCACCAGGCAAGATGTCTTGATTACTAGCAGGAGAGTTTGGTGTAATTTCTCTTACCATTAAATAGTTATATTCATTAGGGGCAATTGCTAATCCAAACATATTAATTGAATTTTGCATCTCCCCAAATTCTTCATCAGTTAAATATGTTGAATAAGGATTATTTAATCCTCTTATTATTCCACTATAAATACTTTCTTCCATGTATTTAGTATTAATTTCACCATCAAAACCATTAACTACTTGACGATAAAATAATTGATATTTTAATGTTGTATTAAAATATAACATTCCTAATGATAAGATTGCTAATAACAATAAGCACCAACCAATAATACGACGACGTTTTACCGATTTACTTAAGATTTTAAAATCAACAATTAACTTACCACTATTTTGTGAGTTAGGATTTAAATTGTTGTATTGTTGATAGATAAAATAACATCTTTTATCATTATCAACAATACTTAAATTATTAAATCCATAACTTTTAGTGTAAGTTAGTTGATAACGATAAGTAAATAATCGAAAATTAACTGGATTATTGATATTAATTGGTTGTAACATATAACTAATATTTTCACCATTAACTTTAATATTACTAATATCATTAACATTAGCATTAACAGGCGTTAACACTTCAAGACAATATTGACAATCACTTTGATCTAAATTAATAATTTTACTATCGATACTTAAATAATAATGACTAATAGTTAGAGTAATAACTACTTGTAAGTTATAACTAAATGTCTGTGGTGTTTGGTAAACTATACTAGCTGTTTGTTCATTATATTTCTTAACTGTTACACTACACTCACCAATAATATCTTTACCGTCGATAATTAAACGACAAGGTGCTTGTGAATGTTGCAATAATTGATGGTTATCATTATGATTAAAAATACCATCAATATCCCCTGTATGCTCACTTAAATTAACTGTTAATTGTTTAGAACTAATTTGCATATATCTCCTTATTTATTAATTGTATTTAATACTTGTGGTAATGCTGTATAATTACTAATTACTACTACTTGTTGTTGACCATTAATTGTTGTAGTTAAACAACGATTAATGTCTTCTATAACATCTATAGGTTGATTCGTACTTAATTCAAGACGTAGCGCCATATCATAGGCTCTTAATCCTGATGTTGTAATGGTTGTGGCTTGTTTTAATAATTGATCTACATTAACATCATAGATCCATGAAATATCTCTTCCATCAGCATAATTATCGTTTAGACAAATAATTAATTTATATTGTTTAAAATTATTGATTACATAATCAATAGTTTCTTCAAACCCTACTACATTTTTAACTAAATTAATATACACAGGTGTATTATGATAAGTAGTGTTTTGGTTACGTCCTGGCGGGAATTTGAATTCTTTAATCAGTTGTTCTAATGTTTTAATAGACAAGCCTAAATATTTAATAATGCTAACACTACTAATAATATTAAATAAAAAATATAATGGTAAGTTATCAAGCTGATAAGTTTGATTATCAATGATAAATCCATTACTTGTTTCCACTAATTGGTATTCAATCTTAGGATTAATATTACAATGTTGACAACTAAATAATCCTAGATGTCCATAATGAAAGTAATCATATGTAAGTGGATGTTTGCATATTGGACAATAAACCATGTCTCGCACTTTCTGATAATTTTCAACTTTACGAGTATCTACTAAATTGTTAATATGATCAATTGTTAAACCATAATAATGTTTATTATTAAAATCATTAAATTGATAATAAATATATGGATCATTACCGTTTAAAAACATCTGTGGTTGATAATTAATTAATTGTTGTTTAATTTCTTCAACAATTAGATCGATTTCTCCATATCGATCTAATTGATCCCTAAAGAAATTAGTAACAACCACATATTGTGGTGGTAATATATTTGTTATATGTTTAATTGTTTTTTCATCAACTTCCAACAAAATCGTATCACAATCAAGTTGGTGATTAAACTTGGTGTGTTTTAAAATTAACGTTTTAATTCCTGTTTCTAAATTAGCACCTTCATGATTAGTAATTACATTAATATTATTATTTTTTAATAATTGATAAATGAAATTGGTAGTAGTGGTTTTACCATTAGTACCAATTACATAGATGATTTTTTTATCAGCTAATTTTATATCATTAAAATTAAAGCGAATTTTATTAGCCAGCATTCCCGGAAAAGAACTCCCTTTTCCAAACATTTTACCAATTAATATAGTTACTTTTAATAGAGCTAATTTAATACCAAACATTAATCTCCTTATTTTATATTACCTTCTTCATCTAACCAGTCAACAAATTTTTTGTTTTTAATCATCGCAATTTCTTGTTTATACGGACTATCTTTGCGATCATTAACAAATGGTGTTTCTAAAATTTTACATAAATCTTTAATACGAGGATTATAAATTATCTTAATTAATTTATCAAAACCAATCGTACCATAACCAATATTAGCGTGACGGTCTTTGTGTGAAGCGATTGGATTTTTCGAATCATTAACGTGAATTACCTTAAGTCGATCTAAACCAATGATTTTGTCAAATTCATCTAAAATTTTGTCAAAATCAGTTTCATCATATCCAGCATCATTAATGTGACAAGTATCTAGACAAACTCCTAGTTTGTCAGATAACTTCACATTATTGATGATGTAAGCTAGTTGTTCAAAACTTGTTCCTAGCTCACTACCTTTACCGGCCATTGTTTCTAAACAAATGATTGGAGTTTGGTCTTTAGTTAAAACCATATCTAAACCTTTAACGATTTGATCTAATCCTGCTTCTTCTCCAGCTCCAACATGAGCTCCTGGATGAAGCACAATATATTTAGCACCAATTTCTTCAACCCGTTTAATCTCTTGACGTAAAAAATCTACTGCTAATTCAAAAACTTCTGGTTTTGTTGTATTTGCTAAATTGATAATATATGGAGCATGGATGATCACATCATCCATACTAATATTGTTATCAGCTAATAATTTTTTTGCTTCATCTACTCTAAACTCATCAATTGGACGACGTTTAGTGTTTTGTGGAGCTCCTGTATATACCATTAGACAATTAGCCCCATTTTCTAGACTTTCTTCAACACTTCCTAATAACATTTTTTT
>JAARMF010001920.1:15806-29266 GCA_022844705.1 Toxascaris leonina
GGGGGGGGGGGAATAAAAATTAAAGGTTGACAAACACGAAAGATGAAGCTCACTTATTCATATTACTGAATTTTTGATAAAGCATTGCGCTACAGTACAAAGTCAAGTTATCAATAGCGTGGATATTTCTATACAAAAGGATGAATGATATATTATGCATCGCTACAATGCGTATAAAATTCCGAAATGGTTTACCACCATTATTTAAGAAATAGACGAGCTTAGTTCCCTCACTGATTTATCCCCGTTCAATTTGAAACGACATATGAAAAAATAATGCAACATCCTCATGAACGAATAGAAATGAGCAGTTATCATGAACGTAACGATGGGCACTCAATGATACCACTAAGCCTTTTCAATCGATCCTAGTCTTATCGTTTCTTCAGTGATCATAAATTCGCTGTCGATCATGCGGGATCGCGAAGAAATTCTAACCTTCTACTATTCTCGTCATCAGGGATAGGAAATAGAAAGCAGGCAAAGAGGAGAATAGGGATAACAAGTCCATCTATGCTTTCAAAATATTCCACTCATGCGGTTTCAACGCAATCCTTTCGCAAATTGCATTCAAGACAGCAATATTTCCTCTGCTGGGAAAAGAACTTATAAGTCAACGCACACACATACACACACACACACACACACACAAAAAAAAAGAACAAATTGCGCATTAAACTTCCCACAAATAAGTGGGAAAAAAAAATGGGATTTACAAATGTGCATGCAGTGAAATTGCATCGAAAAATCATGAAATGAGGCATGTCTATGATGGGCAACGCCATTCTTCTAGAAAAATGATATTGTTGATGAATTTGAAGCAATTTTGTCATAGAAACATTGCAAATGGTTATTATGCAATATTAATTATAAATCTCTTTTAAATTAGCATAGTACATAAACCACTCAATCATTGATTTATCGCTGGCGATAAATACTTTTGCAATTCAGACAATTTAGAAACAACGTTAAGATGTTTGTTTGTTTTTGTTTTTTTCACTCAAATATAGGAACCATCGAGATGTTCATAAATCCGCCTACTTTCTGCATCATTTTTTCGGCTTTCTGAATCAACTCTCAAACTATTTTTAAGTTTAAAAAAAAAACTCGATAAAAATCTCCAAAAAGAAAACTCCAAATTTTGAGCGTTACATAATTAGCCGATCAGATCAGTTATAAAATTTATCAGTTCCCAAGTCAGCATTCAAAGTTTATAGCAAATCCGTACTATATCATCGACATAAGCAAACATAACACAACTATGGTATTGCTAACGAGTGGCTTATATTATTAGATCATGTTGAATATGTTATCGTAAACGTGGTTTTATTATGTTGAAAGGTACTCATATATGCATTTCTTTTCTTGAAATTTTATAATTAATGCCAAATTCGATTGATAGATATTTGTCGATGATCGTTACTTTTTCGATGAGATCGTTTTCATCGTTCACAAATTTGAAAAAAAAACGCATATTGCATTTATATTTTTTATGTTACTTTTTTTTCTAATAGCTAAGTGATGTATTATTGTAGTTAACGGTGGCTATTGCTAAGATATTTCACCACGTTCTCATCTGTGCTATAATGTGAATGAACGTTCTCCTTAATCTCTCGGGTTCAAACGATATGATCGAAAAAGATGGTTGCAAAAGAAATCGGCTAAACAAATGCCCTATACCTTATAATCTAAGAATGATGAGATGCGAAAAAAGAATGGACCAAATTGGGAATGATCGATTTTCGAATCATGAATACACCGATCTATTCCATTAATAACCTTCATGTCCAGGTGGCCTTATCCATGAGCGAAATCATGGAACACTTTTTTTTCTTCGAAGAATCTACGCGATATGGTAGAAAAGAAGATGCGATTGATGCTTAAAGAATAATAACAAAGCAACTTGCTTCTCGCTATAGGATAGCAATGAAATGAGTACATCAGCTATGTTTCATTACACTTATGTGTTTGCAGTGGATGGAGAGAAGATGGGGGTTATTTGCAGTGGGGCACAAAAACGAAGTTCCTCTAAACGTAATCATATTTTTTACACAACAATTTCAAAAGGTGATCTATCTGTAAGCATATGTCAGTGTAAAATTTTTTAATTATTCTTTTTAGTCATAATTTTGTGTTTTTTTGCATCAATAAAATTATTATTACGATCATAGCATTGCGCAAAATCCTTTGAATTAATTAACTATCTCTGATTTAGGAGATTCAAAAGAGTGCAGAAAGCTTTCCGAAGAAAAAAATCACCATAAATAAAGGAGAAAATACGAATGAACAACTATTAGAAATGTTAGATGCCATTATTAAATAAGATGAAGAAATAGCGGTTATTCTTTCCATGCCTTTCATATACACAACAACCATCAACATACTGAAGTGATCCATCTATGTCCTAAATACCTCCTCAAATACTCACTCTTCCCTCCTCTCTCGCACCTTTTGGAGAAATCATATCTATAGTGATATATGTGAACGTGTTTAGGAAGTGAAAACGATATAAAAATCGCTGTGCATAGAGGATCAGCAAAGCACTGAATCTCCTAGAAGTCGAATGACAATGCAAAAACTATTTGGCACAAAGTTCCCAGTCGGTCTTCCTCTCTTGCATTCGACAATAGTTTCTACCTTGTGCACCGGTTATACGATGAGTTTGCTTGTGGCTCCAGTGGTAGCTTACGGTTCTGTTGTCGCCTGTGAGCACGATGCAATCTCCAGTGGTAAGGTTTCAGTAGCGAGGATGCTCAACGTATAGCCACCATTCACTAACGGATCAACGCCGCTGTGGTTCTTTTACCTGGAATCAGAAGTTGTCGTCCCACCTGACCTGCGATGTAGGTGCGGTGCGAACCCAGTCGCCAATCTTCTTCTCTGAGCCTCGCGTGTTGTAAAGATCTTCTAGGGAAGAAGGTCAGCAAGTGCGCCAAATATCTCAACAAAGTCAAAACAAGAAATAAAAGATGATTGACACGAAAAAAAAAACTGTTCGCTTTCCCAGCCATGTTTTCGATTTCTGCACTTGACAACCGTCACTTCTATTTCCACCGATAGGCGATCTTCCGAGGTCGAGTTTCCTGTTGAGTTGCACTTCTTGGGTGGGTTGGCTTGGTCCAGATACCGCTGAGGGTTATCGTCGCCGAGATTTACTGCTGTTGTAGCTATTGCTGCCATTGATGCTTCCGTCGCTACCTTCACCACTGCCCATTGCTGCTGATGCGAGTCGCTTCTGCTACCACTGCCGAACGACCTATATGTGATAGGCTGCCTCACGTACTCCGTGCCACTCAACTTTTCAAACCACGTTCATTTATCCATACCGACAAGGTTTGTCCCGATGGATACCGGGCGCCACAACTCAAATTTCGGTAATTAAGCTTTTAACTGACGCATTGCACCTACAAAGTATAATGACACACCGGAAGTGACATTGAGCAATAGAATCTAGCGAGTAAGCGGATGAATGATAACGTGAAATCAGTACTACATAAGATATAACACGAAGTTATCACTAATTGGCTAGTAATGGGAAGAGTTCAAAATTTTTCAGCTGATTATATTCACTTCCTACAAAAATTACTTCTGCAGCTCTAATGATTGCAATTTTTATCTCCGCTTATTGCAGAGGTCTAATTAAAAGTTTGTTGATTAGATGCGTTTACAGCGATGAAACTTCCATTGATAAGAGATTTTGAAGCTTGAAATAAATTCTTTTATTTGCCCTTTCTCCACTTTTTCGATTTGATTTAAAAATCCACGTCCACGTTCATTTCCATCTGCTATCGTACGCTTTGATGCAAAATGAACAAAAGAACAATCATTGTATAAAAATTGCAAAGCATCAACGCT
Organism: Toxascaris leonina; assembly: GCA_022844705.1. Taxonomy (NCBI): domain Eukaryota; kingdom Metazoa; phylum Nematoda; class Chromadorea; order Rhabditida; family Ascarididae; genus Toxascaris; species Toxascaris leonina. Next base: position 19,662 of record JAARMF010001920.1, read on the forward strand.
ACACAAACAAGGCGATGGGGTGAAGGAGGGGGGAGGGGGGAGGAGGACGAGGCAGGGAGCATGTAGTTTCCAAATGGAGCGCCACAACAGTCAAGGACAGAGTGAAAAACACCCCACCACATTTCTATATAGCAACACGCCTATACCCAATAGTCCTATTCCATGGATGCTTCTCAAAATTGGCAATTTATGCGAATAAACAGACTTTTTATTATTATTATTGCCTCATATGGTTTAATACATAACGTTTATCCTATAAACGTTGTTGACTCAATATTCATCCAAAACAGCACTGTCATTCAAGAAATATTCGAAAGAAAATCGGTTTAATCGGTCATTCATCTCTTCTTGTAATCGAATATCAATAAACCCTTTCAAATCTTTATATAGAAATCCCTTCCTACATTTGAGCCAGCCCTTCACCATCAATGACATAGCACAAACATATGAAAAATACGGCTGACAAGCAATAAAAAAAACGACAAGAAAAATGAAAAAAAAAGTTAGCTAAAATTGAACAACTACATACACTCCGGTAGAAGTTTAATCATTTTTGCAGAAATAATCGATGAAATCGATAAGCGCACTTCCCGACTGTCGAAATCTCACGACAAAAGTGGGGTATGAAGCATTCGTTCTAGCTTCTATACTTTTGTTGATATAGTCACATCAATTTATGAATAGAAGATTCCTGATCTCATCAGATCCCTTAATTCTGTCTAACGACATTCTTTTTCAAGGAACTTTGTTTTTCTCATAGTGATCCTTAATTTCGTGATCGCTCACGAAAAAAAAAAACGGAATAAGAATGAATGAAAAAGTCATTAAAGATTATGGCTATAGTTTACAGCAGTATAGAGTTCACCATTTACAATGTAATACTTTCTGATGGAACTTTCAATATTTTTCGAGAGATTGAGGAAGAACCTAATAAGAAAGGGTTAGAGAAGAAGAATGCAAAGAGGATAGCGATTTTTCACTGTTTCTCTTCTTGTTGAAAATTTTCAAAGTAAAAATATTTCGTGCAAGAAACAATTGCATCTAAAATAGTTATCATCCATCTTAGCAGTGATGCGTATTTCATCATGTGGCAAAGATTATTAATAGATACGTCCAACCTATGAGAGAATGGAAATAAAACGATAGCAAACCGTGAAATAGCTATACATTACAATGGCTGTAATTGAAGTTTAAGAAACGTTAAATAATGCTTAAAATAGGACACTTAAATAAAGCAAAAAGAAAAGTACCAGTCTAATCGACAATCGATCAGGTATATCACGCTATCAATTTCCTGCTTGTTGCAAAGTTCCTGATCCCTCATGTAGGATTCAACTCGCCATTAGCAGATGAATGGTGGATAGGTGATAATTGCAAACCTATCAGCAAATAAATAAATAAATAAATAAAACAAATAAATAAATAGACGAGACGCTAACAACAGAAAGCATATAAATAGAATTCCCTGAGTGCCTGCTATCCCAAAGAATTAATGCAAATGACTATCACAAAGGAAAGTAATTATACAAGCAACGAAGGGAAGTTGATGCGATTGAAGGCGAAAAATTCATCAAAAGTGATTGAGCTAGGCGTGCGGATTTGGAACCGCAAATCAAAAACGCCAGAAGAACTATGAAATGTGTGGGATCATTAAAAAAAACCTACCCCAAGATATATAATCACTATTATCAAGTGGTAAAGAGATCATCTGATGCAAATTTTGTTTGTTTATTATGCCGAACTATTAAAGATGAGGAAAAATAACTATAAAGAATCGTTGTGATGCGGCCTAAGATGGCAATACATTTGCACGGAACAATGCGAAATGATGTTCGTTAGAAAGGGAGGGTATCGAACGACCACTCGAGGGATACGCCAAATACTCAGACGTTTGAAGTGCCGATTGCCGTTACTTCTTCGATTTGGCCATGAATTCTTTTCGTAAGCATTGCGACGAATAGAAAGGTTTTATGTGAAGCAAATTGTCATCTCCAAGGTGTCATCTTATTGCGCCTTTTTCTAATTTCCACTTTCCTGGTTGACTTGGCCCAAATTTATTCTCTGCTAGACTTGGAAACTCCTCTGCTCGGCGATTGCCCGACACTTCAAAGTTGGGTAAAACCTTGTGCGATTCTGGAGGATAGTAAGCGACGACAAAGCGACAGTCGACGCTGAAGAAAGGAATACCACAACTTTATAAAACGATGTGTTAGGACGATCGAAAATGTTGTGCTAAGAGTGCTAAATATCAACGTAGGCAACGATGGAAGCAACGGCATGCAGAGGCAGCACCCCGCGGATACAACGTTTAACGAACGGAAATCAAGAATCCACCATGATGCTTAGATTGTTGAAGGTCGCTTTAGCATATGATCCGCCTGGATCAGGTCATTACGGCTTTTGTACCCCTCCAGAGAGGAGTTCAAACTCACTACGTGGTTGGTCATTGCTCTGAAATGCATTCTACATCTTGGAGTTCAAATAGTAACTGGCAGTTTTTTTTTGCAACAGCCGTCTCAAGTGAGCCCTTTGGGATTTGGGTTAAACTAGGCACGCACAATAGTTTTTTATCTTCCTCAAAATGTTCGTATTTCAGTGCTATTTACTGATGATCTAAAAACATGAGAATCTCTCTCCCCCCTCCCCCCCCCCTCCATCCCTTTCATAAACCTTCGTTCGATTTACACCATCTTCAATGTGACCATCGAATGATCGAAACTTGGGCACTTAAATATATCCCAAGAAAAATGTCACATACTGCACTACGCATTGTCGCCATAAATATCCTTCAAGATTTTCTAGTGCTCTTTTGTGGATGGTATGTTCAAGAGAGATGTTCCACGGATTGCATATCCATTGGCTTCTTAAAGTCTCCGGATTCTGTTTCTCCCTGTTTCCTATCGATGAAAACGAAGTATACAGTAGACTTTCGCAGGGAGGCACTCTCGAGCGTCTATTTTTTCTTGATCAGATGAAACCGCGAGAATCAGCGCCCCAAAAATCTCGGACCCCTTCCTCGAGGATAATTGATATATAGGTATTGGATGTGATCTCAGATTCCGGGTACGTTAGGGACGTGATTATTTTTAGTGACTGCAGCTTAAAATTCGATATGTCGATAAATGCAAATACCAAAAACAGCTCAGAGCAGATCGCTTTGTTTACTGAGTTCCAGTTGTTGCACACAATCGATGATACGCCCAAGACCTAAAATTCTCGAGAAATGATAGTCAACATTTTTTCGCGTATAAACGCCTCCTTCTAGGCGATATGAACAGCGATAGAGGAGTATGTCTCTTCAATTGTCCGAAAATTTATTAGAGTGATACACTATTGAAATGCATCCCCATTAGGTGTATTCGTTATTATTAACCTTATTCGTTTAAAGAACACTCATTAACCACACTTCCACCTGAACTTTTCACCAATGCACCACTCATTGAGTATCCTTTCACTCATTTGAATGTCATTTTATTTACCTGTGGTGACACAATCTCCTATTTTATGTCACCTATCTAATTCCTCCTCTCATATTTGCATGAATTTCATCAGCATATTCAGTCAATTTTTTCGTACGATTCTTTTCTATACTAAATGATCATCCTCTTACAAGCTTTATATCATTCCTTTATTTCCTCTATCGTCATTTTTTGAAATATCAACCGTTCCGCATCGAAACTTGTTTACGCATCACCCTCCCCTCTCCTTTTCTGCACAACCGTAAACGATGCAAAAGAATTGACCACAAGTGCTTGCGCACGCTCTCTTTCTCTGGGCACTCTATCCTTCCTTGCTTCGTCATAAGCGCGCGAGTTGTGGCGTTCGTTGTGTCAGATCGAAGTGTTGGTACTTTTTTTTTTTCAGGATCAGGAATCAATTTTCGAGGATTTTGGTGCGATTATATTTTGAAATTTGTTGTTGCATAGTAGCTGACGATCGCCAACGAGGTTACAGTTGTTGACGATGGTAGAAAGTGCTTTTTTTCAGCACCTATATAACCAACGAACTGGAAAGCGTTTCCTATTAGATGGTCATCATCAGTGAATCGATTTTGATGTTCAAAACTTTTAAGCAATATTCCATTATGATTTTCATGATGCTCTCTTTAGTTGAATTTTCATCAATACTTCAGCAAGGCGGTCATCTTTCCTTAATGCTAATTGTTACTAGGTATGTGGAATTATTGAGCTAATATTCGAGCATTGTTTATATTTCTTTAATTTTTTTGTTCATTTTTCGTAAATACTTTTTTTCCTATCACTTGAAAACCCATTGGCGCACTATAAACAACGAGAGTTGAAGGTAGGGGAAGGTATTCTTTCTGCTTTTTTTTCCATAAAATTCTGGGAGGGGTACTAAAGTTTACCATCACTGTTAAAATCTTGTGCTTATTAACGTAAATTTAACAGTGCTAAAGAAGTTTCTTTATTTTGCTTCAAATTTCCAAAAAGTTCGCACTCTCCATCGGATTGTTAACGACGCCTTCCCCTTTCCTCTCTAGTTTCGGTCACATTCCACCATATGTCTAAGTCACTGTCTTTTTGTCGATACTATCGAAGGTAATAACCTCACCTTTGCGTCCTGTTCCCCACCTCAGTTACAAAGCTTGAGTACACCAATGCTTGAACTTACTAACCTATAACTTTGCAACGATCTCGCTTATTTTAGGCACTTCACCTGTCTTATTATTATTATTATTATTATTATTATTATTATCATTATTATTATTATTATTATTTAATCGATTCCATCGTTTTTCCTAAATTTACATAGTCTATTAGCGTGTTGAGTCGTTTGCATATTTTGTGCGATGAGTTATGGAAACGTGCCAAAAAATTTGCGTACATTTTGCGATGACAAGTTAGCTTCGTATTTTGCGATCGGTTCAGCTGCAATGCGATCGACGAACTTTCTTAGAGATGACTTGAGCAGAGAGGATTCGGATAGAATGTGGTTGCATTAATCGCGCGTTTTCTTATTTGCGACATCCGATGATGTGAAATTGCAAAAGTGCCTATTGTAAACTTTTATTTAGTTTGCATTTTCGATGATTGTTGATTTATTTTGCGTATATTTTCTATTTATTTTCTATTTATTTATTTATTCATTTAAGTGAACGATTTGCTTTACGTTGTTGTGTGATTTGATATTTGGCCGTTATTTGCGTTTATTCGTTGAGGATCTCAGTTAAATTCAACGCCATCACCAATCTTAGATTTAATGTTGTATACGAGATTTTTGCCAATAGATTAGACTCTACAAATCAGATAGCGACGATTAACGTGCTCAAAATTGGAAGTATTTTTAATTAGCCTCAGTGCAATCCAAGCCAGGCCTAAAGAACGGATGAGGAGCTGATTGGGATAGTTTGTAAGTTGAAAAGATAACAGCTTTTTCTAGAAGTGATTTCCTCATAATTGCTGACTCGATTTTGATGAATCCTGATGTTTTTTTTTTNNNNTTTTTTTTTTGGGGGGGGGGGGGATTTCAACCACTATACTAGTGAATTGTTTCTGTGAACGAGTGTTGTTCTAACTCTAGTGCTCTACTCAAGAGTTGAATAATTTAGCTGCTGTTGAAACATTCTGAAATTTTTGTTTTTTTTTGGGGAATTTTTCGACCATTGAGATTTGTTAGCGGAGCTTGCAGTTGATGTTGCACCAATAGATTTGAAGCAGTTTGTTTCAGGATTCGCTAATGGTGAATAGCATCAATGCAGTCAGCAAGTGAATCGTCGGCAGTGGGGCAAGGACAAGGCGCTGGAAGGGTTTCACTCAAAGACCTTTGCTGCCTTTTCTGTTGTCCTCCACTTCCTTCATCTATCGTCTCAAAGTTGGCGTTTATGCCACCCGAACCAAGCTATCGCATCGTCCAACATGATTCACAACAGTATGCATTTTATTTTCCCCTAATTTATTGATTTGATTTCACCGAGTGATAATTTAGGTGAAACATATATGCTACTGGTCATCTGTAAGAAAAAAAAAACTGATGATGGATACTGCGTACATTTGCCGAAGCGAAGAAACAAATAATACACAGCAGCCGATGTGGCTCATCAGGGTTGTTCATATGTCGCAACTTGCATCGACAGTGCATCGACTACATTGATGTTGCTCATTGTCAATGGGACATTGAGCATATTAAACGGACTATTTTTTATTACCTTTGAATTGAGTGGCTATAAAATTGGGCATGTATTGTTGCCAAAATTGTTGTAGTTTTGTTGGTTTTGAATTACATTCCAAAGCAATTGAAGAGTCGCAGAAGGTAATTATTCCGTCGTTAGTATAGAAAGTGTCAAAAATAGCACGAGCATTGAAGACTGATCGATGTGCGGAAACGTTGCTTACTCATTACTAGAATAGTTTGGACACCTGATAGTGATCCTTCCTTTTGTATGCAAGACATTCCAAGATGATATTTGTTTATGCATGCCGCCGGGGGGGGGGGGGGGGGGNATTTGGGGTGGGCTTGTATTTTTTTTTGTGGCGCATTAGATATGCCCGGCGCATATTTTTATGAACATTTGTAATTGTTGCGGGGGCATTTGTAACAAGAAATCACCAACATCAGTAGTATGTGAATCAGTAATAGCCAAGCTAACGTGGAGGGAAGTAATAGTATTACATTCTGGGATGGACTTTTTATGGTCAAGGTGCTACATTAATAGCAGTGCTAGGATCGGATTTAGATATGGAATCGAATTCAGGTAATGTTATTTCTGCAGGTGAGTGTCATTTGAAGCGGGCTGTATTTTTGAACTGTCTGGCACAAAGAGTCCGATAAGTTTTTAGCAATCCGAGGTCCCATCTGCCCTTTCGTAGAATGTAATGTTGCTACAATTCAGCCCCCTAAGTAATTTCGAAACAAAGCATAGGCTTGACGTCGAATAACATTTTACTCAGGTGGAGCAAATACAGGGAATCCTGATTCCGCGCAACGCAAAGCACGCTTGTAAAGTTCGTATAATCGCAAACGTTTTGCCGAGGTCCCGTTTCGCAGGGTATTGTTCCAGGTTGAATTTTTTGGTTTTTAGAAGACGAGGTCTTTGCATTCTGAAGTTTGCAAGATGTTTTTTTTTTTTGGCAGTGGTCAGACGACCTGAACATATGAAAGCATGAGCAACCTGTACTGTAATGGATCATAGCAGAATCAGTAACTGAAAGTTTTATAGTCGGAAGCCGAAATCGTTTATTTTTTGGAGGATATTTCAGAAGTCGACTATGGCAAACTTAAAGGGGGAATGTCCTATTCTAATAGGTCACAGATGTAGCGACGAAAAATTANNNACAGATGTAGCGACGAAAAATTATGTTTTAAATTAACCGCAAGCTTTTGGTAGTAGTATTGCCTGAAGAAGTGGGTATTATTGGAGTTGCATATTTTAGTACCTCGCTTGAATTGGTGGAAGGACGGGCAGATTGGCCGCATGGATCCGATGAACTTCGCAACGTGGATGTGTTCTATACGCGAACTAGACGAAGGTTCTGTCTTCCTTCAAATATATATCTGAATCTATATTACGTTTCGATGTTGACCACGAAGTGTTGAACCAAATTTTAGCCAGATGCATTGAAACGCCTGTTAATTTATTGGAGGCAGGTAAAAGGTGATTCACATTTGAAGGTGTGCATAGTATGTTGACAATCATCTCTGAGTCAGCGGTTGTTGCATCACTTCGAAGATTTGAAAGAAGAAACCAGCTGATGGGCATCCACTGTTATATATAGATATCATCAAGCTATCACTTATAGTGATTGCTTATCGGCTTGTCATCTACATGCATTCCACATGCGAGCATCACGTTTTAGATCCATGAAGCGTCAGGGATGCAGAGTAGATAGGCCATTAACGTCTGGGGTATGATTAGCCGTCGTATCGTTCATTAATTACTTCATGCTAAACTTGTTCCTTATTATTACTCGTGGATATAGAATTTTGTTACTCTTGGCTGCAGTAGTTCGTTCGGAGTTGCTAGGAGAAAGTGAACAACGCAAAGCTTGAGGAGGGCACTAATCTTTAAAATTTTTCTTCTTTATTACAATGCATCTCTGATTGCTGAGCCATTTCGAAGTTCTGAACTAAGCGACGCAGGTGCGTTTCAAAGCGTAAATGCGTTTCTGAAAACCGGGTGATTTTTTGAAGTTTCGCTTTTTTTTGCTGGAGATAATCGCAATTAGAGCTCCACTTTCCCCGCCACAAATCGGTTCTTATTATTCGGTACATTGAAAATAAAATGCCGAACGAGGCGTTCATGGAAATCCTGTTGATTCCAAAGGTGCTAAGGATTTTCGTGGATCATTATTACCATATGTGCAGACTGTCCGGAGCTGGTGCATGGTAGAACCACTCCAATGTGGCTACTGAGTCGGTTTATGGTCATAAGGGTGGAGGGAGTGGGGTAGTGGAGTAACACAAAAAGAACGCCAATCGTTTTTCGCTTTCTGTGGTATCTCTTGCTGACCAAGTGTTGTTAGGATTTTTACTTCGTTCGTTTAATACGTCGCTTCTACGGTTGATTTTTATTTTGTTTTCAGGAATCGAATAGCTTGTATGTATGTGAAGCCTTGTGGAGATGCACATTTCACGCTGCTTTTCTCGCATGGGAACGCTGTCGATCTGGGGCAAATGTGCAGCTTTTATTATGGACTTGGATTTCGTCTGGGTTGCAACGTTTTCAGCTACGATTATTCAGGTGTGTTTTCCGATCGGGGGATGCAGTTGTTTATGGGGAGAATGTGTGTCGAAGAAAACGAATTGAACTCAAATTTTTAAATGCAAATCTTTTTTCTTGTATGAATCTGCCTTATCGGTGTGTTGGTTTAAATTTTTTTCGTTGGAGAACTCCTTGCGACTTTTGTTAGCGAACCTTTTTCCGCGTTTTTCCTCGTCTCTTGACTTTCCTTTTCTAACCTGGCAGTTTTAGCATAGGTATATGTTTCAAGAAAAAAGAAATGCGCCAGATTTGTAGGATTTAGGCTGAAGCAGGATGCGCCTAGATAGTCCTCGTTCCATTACACTCTAAATCGCGAGACATGGTAAAGCGTTTCGTTTGAATGCTTCAAAGCTGTTGGGTTGAAAGTTCCAAGCTCTTCACGGGTCTAGGCTTCAAGTGTTTTGTTTTGTCAAAGCAGTTATTCTAATTACTTAAATTTCTTTCATAGTGGAGGGAATTGCCCATCGTCGTTGACGTATAACACTGGTATAGTGCTGTTGTATGAGGAATAGAGTGGCTGAAGGTCAACAACAAATCGTGTATGAAATGCATGGTTGATTGCGTCAGATTGCGCTAAGCGGCGATTATACTATCGATGTTTTTTGAAGTCATATCGCATTCTTGTTTGTGATGGATAGTTGGTTGTCTTGTGAGGTGTGAGGATGACTTCAGGTCGCGGCGGCACTACGAAAAGGTAGGGGTTGTACGATTGGGGCTGCAAGTCAATTTCCAGTTCGGTCACAATAAAGTGAATACTGAAGTTTTTCGGCGAACTTATTAGGAACTTAAGAAATTTGCAATTTTTTGTTCACGTTTTGCCCTCCTTCAGTTGAGTGGGAAGAAAGTTCCAGGAAAGTGATTGTTTGGGGGGGAGGGGGGGGGGATT
>JAARMF010001921.1:0-33527 GCA_022844705.1 Toxascaris leonina
CTTCTTCTTCTTCTTCTTCTCCTTCAGAAAAAAAAAAACACGGCCGTTCAAGCCCTCAGCACAAGGCTGGGAGGATTCTTTCAAGCTAGAGTGAAACATCAAATTGAATTTTCGTTCTATTTCCCTCTGAAAAAGTTTACCGTCTTCACGTCAAATTCGTCGGTGCCTTCAAGAATACGGAACAAAGAGCATGAAAAGAGTGCTTCAAAAAAGGCAATATGCACAAATTTTCCCCTTAATCTTCGTCTCCAAGTAATGGTCCCTATTCTTGGATAGGAGCGACTGCTTGGTGAGTCACACCTTATGAATCTCCATTTCAGTATTCTTCGCCATACGTACCTTATTTCAAAGTGATAGCAGCACTCGCTGGTCATCTCACATCAGGGTGCTATTTGTCTGTTGCTTCGTTAATAAGCAAACTTAAATGCAACACCCAAATGGGGAGATTTATTGTCCTTTGCTTACAGACACCTCTCAAATATTTTCTTTATACGCTATTATTTAATCAGCTAGTTAATTGTATCTCATTCAAACTTTGCAGTGCTATAGAGTTTTGTTGACGCAGCCCTAATGCTTTTTATTACCATACATATCACCTGGATGCTGTCCCCATGCTTATAAGCCACCTGATATTTCAATTATTCGAAATCTGATAGATTCCATTCATCTGTTGAGAAAACATCAGGAGGAAGGAAGGCAGTTGCAGAATTCATGAGTCAGAATGGATCAGAGTTCGCAATTGAATTCGACAATCTGTGGATTGATTCATGAATTAGAAAAGTGCCTGACACGGTTCTTCTCGTGCAACGAAATTCTTACCCGTCAATCACTTCTTGAAGCTGTGAGCATCTAAGTATCTTGGAATTCTGCTTGTGCAGCGTTCACGTAGTCAGTTCAGGAGAGAAAGGAATTCTTATGCTGAGGTTCCGTGGAAAAATGTATCATTTATACGTGACATTAGAAGGAATTGTTTCATTCTACCTCGATGCAGGTTCAAGCAGCTGCTTTGCAGAATGGATCGCAAAGTGCACTTATCCTGTCAACGGAAATGAGCCTCTCCATCGAGATTATTCACTGCCCAATAAGCGTTACCAGAAATTAGTTTGCTTGATTTGGACTACAGTTATCTGTATCCTTTATGTGCTCATAAGTTCAGCAAAAAGGCGTTGAATTTAATTCTTCGAAGTCGAGTGCTTTCTACTGAATATTTTATTCGATCGGCTGCCAGTATTGTGAACGATTTTCCTTTTCTTTTTTTTTTCACTCCTGCGAGTCCCCCACAACTGTCATTTCTTCTTATGATAAGTCCATTGTATTCAATTCACTATGCAGTTGGTTGTTTTGGTGGAGCAAATATAAACTAAAAGAACTAAAAACCATATTCGGGATAGTAATAACGATAGTAAAGGCAATGACAGGGCTCGAATAACGGTGCTAACAACGGTAGTGATATTGACAACAGTGGTAATAGATGATGTTTTTCGTGGCACAAGAAACAAAGTATATTCAAATGACAAGGTAGTGGGAATAAGGACAACATCATTGTTGTTATCGTTATCACCAATGCTACCATCACCGTTGTCGTCACCAACATTATTACTGCTGCTATTACCACTATGGTCACTACTTACATTATTTTTGTTATCAGTGCTAGTAGTATTGTTGTGATTACCACTATAGTACTGCAAAATAACAATAATAGTGTTAGTAATATTTTTGGACAGATATTTTAATTGGTTACACATATTGATGCCGTTTCTGCTTGAAGTTTTCACAGCTATTCGCTTGTCACCGTCTCAAGTAGTTACTGGAAGGCGCTTATGGCTTGAATTCGTGCTCCTGATTGAATGACATTGAATGTGAGTGAACTGGCAGCTGTAATATCTGCAACCTTCTTCCCTTGGCATGTCTAACTGTCTATGCTGGAAAATGCCACAAGCTACTCAATAAGAGCTGCAATACTTCAGAACATTACAGTTTTGTAAAGGTTGTCAGTAGGAGAGGAATTAGAGCTGAATGTTTTATAAGTGGCTCTTGATGCGACGATACATTCTCTCTGGACGGAAAATATCATTAAATTCTACTGAATCAAATTTTGCAGGCAACAATGTTGCTGCTAGTTTTTTTGCTAACAGCATCATCTGTTGCGGCCCCTCGCCACGCTAATTCGGTAAGTTAAACTGTTTATGCTCAGTGACTTGCTTATATGATTTTGTGTCGTGCCCTTTCAGATATTTGATATGATTTAATGTAACACTTGCCACTAAGTAGTAGGAATTCAACAATAACCCACCCTGCTTTTGAACCTCATTCCCGCAGCCTCTCTAATGTTTTCACGTCTGAGATGAGAAAATCGTTTCCTCGCTATTTCATCACTTACCGTAGCACATCCCAGACCACAGAAGAAAACGCACATATTCATCCCCATCCATGCTTCTCGAGTAAATGACCTAGAGAACAGGAGGTTGCATGTATATTCAAGACTACTCCGCAGAACCCTCTAATGCGCTTCAAAAGCAATCGATCTCTTTGACGCATCACCGTGAAAAATTTCATTCTCCATGCTTAAAAGCGCATGAAAACTGGCATGTGGAAATTTCTTAGTGCATTCAAAAATTAACAACTGCTGAAGGAGGTGAATGACTGGAAATGATCGTGTTGAGAAAATCAACCTGTAATGTGAACTGCAGTAAATTGAGTGCGCCACCGTTGCCGTCACCATTCAATAGGTTTAATTAAAAGGCATTCCGACACACAATGGTCTCGTCACAATGGAGACACCGTCACAGTGGCATCGTGCAAAAGATTACAAACATTGGGTGGAACGAAATTGTTGTGCAAATTTACGCTTACGAGAAAAAAACATTATTGGACTTTACACGCGGTCAGATTTGCTCAGGGAACAACGGTTGCTGGCTGCGCAGGCAGTTGCTGATGTTTTGCGGTAATTTTGTAATTCAGCAAGAAAGAAGTGTTGAGTAAATCTTCAAAACTGCCGTTCTATGCAGCCTGTGAGCATTCCTTGCATTTATACTTTCAACCGGGAAGCATTGCGCCGTTTCGATATCTAAGTCGAATTGCTAACGAGAATCATATTGCATGTTGCCTTGCTTTTACTGCTTTTGTGCCATACGTTGAATACTTGAAACGGCCCTATTTTAGAGCATTCCAAAAGTTATTTCGCGAAGAACCACTGTCACTTTCAATGTCAACTACATTCAGATAAGTCCATCATTATTTAATTCGTAGTGTGTTGTCACTGAAATTTTCGAAGAATGGTATTAACGCACACGGTGGCGGATACCGCACTGTAATATGAGCATTTAAATGTGCATGTCACACCTTGCATTATCATCCGCCTCAAACAAGTTCACTATTCTGCTCGTAAATACGAGCTACCCAAGATTCTTAGCCGCTACTACGATGCACCATCTTGCTTCCCTACTTTAAATGATCTTGCCTCCAAAAACTTCCCCGTTTCTTCAACACTCAAGATACCATGCTGCATTCTCATTTTAAACTGCAGCTATCACAAATTTTGTCAAGTATCGTATTGTTGCATGCATGAAATAGGTCGAAACGTTGCTTCATTGCAGATACTGGACTGCGTATTGATTAATAATCCAAGCACAGATTGCTATGGAGCTCGCTTCGTGCCTACAGACGGAATGTTCGTTCGATTCTATCTTATATTTTCTCCGTTTCGATGCCAAATTAGCAAGGCAATGCAAAAAATGCCTTTTCACTATCGGCTCTTAGGCCCGTTAAGGCCTTGGTATAAGTGAAACCACAGTGTGCACCAACTTGAGCAATATTAAAGCGATAAAAGTGCGTTGCTGTAGGGTGCACTCAGAAGGTACTGCTTTATGCAATTTGCGAGAACAAAGTTGGGGTTCAATCAATTAAGGGCTGAGGATATAGCAGTGATGAGTTTTAACCTCATATAAACAAGAAAAATTTGACAGTCTCAAAAATAATTTGAGCATTTACAAGTGAAAAGTCCACTGAACGAGGAGAATGTATTAACGCATAGCAAAACAAGCGTCCATCAAATGCAATTGCTTTCATGCGAATTACACATGTTTTTCAGTAGCGACCAGCCTTTTACTCGTTTCAAAATTTCCTCTTAATGCATTGACAGGATTCGGCACGACAATAATGTATTTCTTTCAAAAGTGATGTCAACGAGAGATTCAACAGCAACAGTGCCCCTCCAAATTAGCGAGTGAATTCCAAGCTACTTAGAAAATTGATTTTTTGCTTCTATCGTTTGACCTCGATTGTAGTGCAAGTAGTATAGACGAAACCTGGAGCATCGAAGTGGATGGACGCATCGTCACTAACGAGCAAATATTTTTGTAGGTGGCAATATTGCATGCAGCATGTTGATTGCTACGATTACCGAGAACCTATCGCGTGGTGCCGACTCGGCCCTTTGCAACGATGGACGTAAGTTTACTCCTCAGAATAACTTCCTTTATTCCCTCAACCCTTATTTTCGGGAAATTCGTATGCTTACCAATTGTGAACATTGGCAGAATTTAGAGTCGGATTTTTCTTCGGGAGAATTCATTATTCATTTCTTTGCAGTTCACGTATTTCAAACTTTTCCGGATCATAGCACATCATTTATCTGCAACAACTTCTGAGAGTTTAACGGCACAAACTTTTGCAGAAACGAAGGGTGCCATTGCGATTTCAAGCAAAAAGCTTGTGTGATGAATCGTGAAAATGAGTACGAATTGGAATACGCATACTGCCGCCCGGCGAACAACTGGTCATGCCAATAGCCAAAGCTTTTCGATGCTCCTCAAATGTTTCTCAAATACGATAATCGTGCTCATTGTTACTGCCGAGTCTTCTTTTTATTCGCGAATGAATCGGTATAAAGTATAATATTTCCTCGCCTTCTCTTCAATATGAGAACATCAAGGAGTTCAAAGAAAGATCAGTCTTAAAATTTCGAGGTGATAAGAAAGAGGGTGGTGAACTCGGCAGTGATGTCACAGTCACCGTGGATGGGAGGCTACTTGAGGCTACTTCACTTGTGATCAAAGTCACTGTCCAACGTTGACGATACGCACTGATGGTAAGCATATTCGAAAAACCTGCATATAGATCATGAGGGAATGGGGCTGAGCATATGCCATTCTGCACAATGGGCGAAAGGCGTGTCATTTTGTTGCAGTGATCTTCTCCGAGCAATTCGTCCAGCTGCACACTCGAACGATTTTTGCTAAATATCTTTGACTTCAGGTGAAAAGGTATTCAAGTTCAGTTTCAAGCTTCGTAAGAAACCGCTCATTTATGTGAGAGTTCGAAGATGTCTGATTATTCCAATTTACCATTCACGAGTTCGAACTTCTTAATGGATTGGGCGACAATGTTGGGACATCATCTTCCATGTTCCATTCCTGCTCCTTCTCCTGGATTTCCACCTTTTGCAGCTTCTTCGAAGCCCTCCCTCGAGCGACAGTAAGTTCTATGAGCGTTTGTTCAGGCTGATAGGGTGCTAGGAGCCTTCCTCTTTGGATTGCTTCTGAACTTAACATTCTTTGAACAACCCGGGAATATGTCAGGCCTTAAATCATTGAATTCATGCCTTATGGAAGGTTCAGAAAATATCATTGTAGCCGTAATTTCAAAACGTAGTGCACTGAATCGTGAAACACGCGGTGGTCTAGAAAACTTTCGTGAATGGAAAAGGTGATGTTGTGGATCGCTTCAAATGATGGAATCAAATCACGTTATTCCGAGTTTCACCATTGGCTACGTGAACAGTAGTAGAGGAAGAGCAAGGAGTTCAGCTGGAATGTTCGCTTGTGCCTCATGCTGTAGATTTTCCGTCTGAACATATTTGTTGCAATGAGGCATTAGTTTAAAAAGGCCATAGTTGTATGCTGTTGCGGAATGGCTACGTTGTTATGTTTGTGGGGAGAGGGGGGAGGGGGTATCAAAATAAGAACATGTCATTTTCACCAAATCAATGGCCGTTTGCCACCGCTGCACTTATTCCATTTTCGTTTGAGACTGAGATAGAACTCCCCCAAATCACTCATTCCCCACTCTTCGTCTATATCTTTGTTTCCATTGAATGAGCGGGAATGCCTACATCCCAACTCCGTTAGGCACAGTGCAGTAAAAGTGTTTTACTTTTATTATGCCCTGGATTGAGTCCAACATTATCAAATTTCAACTTTACGAGGTATAACTTTTCACTTTTGCGGTTTTCCGCATTCGCTATAATCCTGTAAATCTGTCTCCGCAAATGTTGGCGGAGAAGTGTATTCACTCCTCTGAAGCGATTGAGTGCGTTTTCGAGCTGCGAATGATATCTTCCGAAAAGAGCTTCTTGTAAATATTGAATTCGTTATAGGCAGGGAGCATTTTCTGGGAGACCAAAACGTGATGCAAATGCTTGAATATAAGCATATACACGAAAAAAGCAGACCATCAATTTTTCTGGACTGTTGAAGGTAGTGAATGAATGATAGCGAATTCTATAAAGCCTTCTGCTCTTCATTAATGGAAATATGTAATTTGACGCCATCGTCTTGATTTACTACCTGAGCTTACTGGGAAGGAGAAGTTCACATCTTTTGACCGTTCTAAGATAAAATAGATCTTCTGAAGATGTTTTAGACCTTGCCTTAAGTTCCATTAATGTGCTGAGTAATAGCTATAATGGCTTAAGTTTTCGTAACTTGCATGAGTTGTCTTTTAAAAGAGCCTTGAGCTCTGGAGTAATGAATGAATAGAGAAAGCAAATCTTTAGTTGCCGTATTTGTTGCGTATTTGTTGAAGGTAGTGCCCAATTTCGTCGCAGCGTTACAAGATGAGGTCCATGCGATCGAAGGATACCGTGTCCCTCTCCAAGGCCTAATAGTGACAGTGAGGGACAAAGCGGAGTTCGGGTATGTGGAGTCCCTACGCGTACACACATGCATGATCGTAGCTCATGAAAGGCATGCCTTATTACAAAGAGGCTGTCACATGCGAACTGACTCAGTAAACGGAACTAATCCTCTATGGATTGAAGTACTATAATGAAATTCATTGATGCTCATTTTCATGCGCTGCCAGCAAACAATCTGGTTGATTCGGTCGTATTCGACCCTGGTACCACGTTGCACATCGCTTTCATAATCCTCATATGTGAATTGCTGTTTAATATTTATCCTCCTCTATTTATTGCTGCAAACACTGTTTTTTTCGCAACATTCCTCGAGTAGGTGGTATGCGTGTTATGGACAACCTTCGCACAGACACACTGAACAAAGTTTTATAACATACTGTATTGCAATGCAGCCCGGGATTGCGAAATCGCTTGAAGATTCGCAATTGCGAGAGTTAAGCTACTTAATCATGCAAAAACCGTTTCGTTTGCGTGCATTTTGTTGGTGTGGCGGTTGGTTGTTCACCTCACGGCCTGACATGTCATGTATGGATAGACCGCATTGTTGCAAGAAACTCGAACTTCTGTTACATGAACGCCTCTATGCATGACAGACGTGGGCAAAGTTCAACGTACATTGGATCAATGTGCCATCATAGTCTACCGTGCCATGGCAATATGTTCTTGTCGTCGACCTCTTATTGCAGCAATCGAACGCACAGAAATCACAAGGATCTTTCAGAAACCGCGCAGGAATTTAGGAATCACTTGTAGTCAATCAGCATTAGCCTACAGACCTGTATCAAGCAGATCAGTGTTTGCCATGTTTGACGTAAGCCATGAAACGCATCGTATGCTGTGTCATGAGGACTTTCAAATAGAAGTGATGATATAACAGTAGAAGATAGCTTGAAAGGAAAAGCGAACACTAGAAAATTCCAAATAAATTGGAATAGATCCGTAGAGTAACAAAAACAATCGAATGGATAGTCGCGAATGATCAACCCATCTGGCTGCTTCTCAACAATCACAGAAACGATGCTTTTCCTTATTACCAAAACACCTGCAATCGCAAACTCCGATGCAAATACCAAACTGTTCGACAAATCGTAACCTAGCAGTTGAGCCCGGAGTCACATTTCTTATGCTCTCTACTCATGTTCTCCGAACCTCAAGTTTCTTGCAACTTGAGTTCGTAATTCTTGAAGCTTGGCTTATATTCCGCCCAAACACACATGACATGAATGCAGCGTCAAAGCCCACTCAGGTTACTCAGAAGAAACTATCATTATCAATTACTTAGCAAAGAAGGTTACTAATAACCGTTGAAACTGCAACGACGAATTCATAAATGTAACGGGCCTTTTTATGATGACAACTGCAAACATTCAAACGTCAGCAGTCATGATAAAAGGAATGGAATTCCACTTGCCCGGACGGCTAACGAAAAGCTCCTCAAGACACAATCTTTGAGCATCTCCATGCTTATGCCGTCTGGGTTGGTCTCAAAAGCTCATGAAAACCAAGCGATGCCTGCGAGCTATTTTCACTCGTGATTTCACTCATTTGTAAGGGAGAGGGAATTAGCAAATTCATATGAGCTGAGGAAGTGGAGCGGCCAACAGCGCTTCGAGTATGTATATGGGAGAAAATTAGGGTTGCTTGAGAAGGAGAATAAATCGTGGAAAGTTGTCAGATAACGAGCCATAGATTGGTGCACAATATGCACAGAACAGTAGGATTTTGAGGATCTAGTTCTACTGCTTCTTTTGAAATGTTTATGTTCAGAGCATGCTGTTGTGAAACATGATGCGCAAAGATTACTATAAGTTTTGAAATTGTCGAGCTTCTTCAAGCAATCCAAATGTTCTGAACGGCCAAAATTGTTGACAATTTTAGCTGTTTTGTTCTTTATGGTCCAGTGCTTGTGATGCTGCAGGTAAGCTGACTCTTTCAAGGTCGAGCTTAAGCTATGATATGAAGTTGGCATTCCCAGCTGTGTAAAAATTTCGCGTGAGAAGTGCATAGTTCGCATATTGTGGAAGGAAAGTGGCGTGCGAATTTCTCGCATTTTTGCAAGCGACTTGCTTACAAATATGCGAGGGATTTTTTTTCGCAAATTTTTGCGAAGCATTTCTGTAAGCACCTGTCGTGCCTGCTGCTTTCCAAATTTTACAGTCGACAATACATATTTCGCATTGCTTCGGCACACAAATGTACCTAAATGTACTGCTACGAACGCATTTACCTGTGTATTATATGCTCTTGTACACAAAAGCACCTTTGCATGCGAACTTGCTTTGGAGGTTGATGGCATTTATGCACCATTGAACCACTGATGTGGCCGCTAAGCAAATATGCGTCTAATCATTTATAATTTCCAAATATAGCACAATATTTCACATTCGTTCTTCGTATCCGCGTACACATATGAGGCAATCAGATGAATGGAATGCTATCACAATGGCACACACTGCTTTGTGCGCGAACATTAATGCGCCGCCAAACACTATAAGGAGAAGAATTAATGTGGATAAGAGTTATCTTTCTGTCTACGAATTGGTCACTACTTGAGCACTAAATAGTCACTGACCTCCTAAAAACAGTGGATTGTTTTCACGATGTTTTTGCAGGCTTTTCAAAATAGCATTGATAAGCATTCTCGTCCCGGCTCGCCTTTCGATTAATCTCAGTCAGTGCCAAAAAGCAGTTGCGGTAACGGCACTCAGTGCATACCGCGGCTGAGGAAATGATAGTCATCTGAAAATGATCAAAATTAGCGATTGTAAGTTTCAGTAAAAGCATGCTACCGCACGACTGCTCGGTTGACATTGACATGGGAAACAATTTTTTTGTTGAACTGTTGTGTAGTTCCGGTGTGGAATACCGATATGCTTAAGGACCACTGCTTTTCCATTTCAACTAATAATGCCAAATGGTCGCTCATGTCTTTTGAAAAAATAGGTGAAAAAATGCAGTTGCGCAAATCTGAAGCCTGAAACTTACATCTCAACCGCATGCAGTCAGTCGTAGAACAAATTCGCACATTTCTCATTTTTTAATTATTAATAAGTAAGGCTGAACACAAAGAATTATCGCCAAACCGGGGATGGACAGTCATCCTCAAGTTTCGATGAATAAGTTGTATACTATATGCACTAAATAGTGCGGCCTTCTTTCTTCGTTCACTGAATGAAACTTCTAGGTATAACAATAATAGTGCATAGCCATGACGTCATGTCAATGTATTTTTTTGGCAGAACCAAAAAATTTGCGCCAGTTTTCCAAGTTGATCGGTAAATTTTTGCTTCACTTCTTTCACTTCCGAAATCTAGCGCTCTCAAGTAATGCCTTCTTCGGTCCTAGCAGACTGCTCATTTTTGCAAAGAAAGGACTTTATAGGACTTGTGCATAGACTTAATTGAACACAAAATGAATTAAAGGTATTCGCTTACTCAGTATTGGTTCTAACACAGAATCAGAACGGGATCCCAGCAAACGTACTCTATAAAGAAGATTATTTCATCGTTGCATATCTGAACACCTCATGCCCTCTTTCGTGCAGCTGATTGTATGTGTGTCTGTGTGTGTGTCTGCGTGTGCATGTCTGTGTGTGCCTGCGCGTGTCCGCGTGTATCTGAGTCTGTGTGTGGTGAAGGGAGATGCTGGATTGATAATACAAGTTGTTCCACACAACTATGGATATACGATATTGCTAATTAGATAGTTCTGCGGTCAATTTTATCTGAGCGGATGAAAGGGTTGATGATTTTTGGCAGTTTTCAATTCATATCGATGGAGTGAAAATAATTTTAAAGGTCAAATGTTCTCCTTCTCACATTTGCCATTAACTGATTGAATTTTCACAGCTATCTTACATTTTGCCAAAAACTGCTCATTGTTTTCATTTCCATGGAAAAGTCATTGACCACATTTTTCTGACATGACCTATTGAGTGCCATAGCCGCCAACGGCTGGCCACCATTCTCTGCAAATACCTGCAACAAGCACTATTGTTTTACTTGAGTGTTTCTCTCCAATAATGCGTAAATGAGAAATGATGACCTCAAGCTTCCCGTGCTACGCAACAAAGTCTTGAATGTGTGCATTTGATGAACTGTGAGCTTAATTGCTGTGGCGTTTGCAAATGAATGCTTTTGGTCCGGAAAATACGAAAGGTCATCTTCTATTTTGCGGCTTAGGAATCGCCAGAAAATCGTCGCAGAAAATTGACCGTATCTATGCAGTTCAGAGCTAATTTATTCGAAAGCAGCCGTACGGTCGATTCTGAGAATTGGTCGTGAAAAATATCCGAGCAAAAGAATTTTTGAGGGGGCAACAGAGCCTTCGAACAAACTTTACGCGCAAATGCGCACATGTAATAATCATGAGCACAACCATTTCTATACGTTTGTCGTTGGTACAAAAAATTGAGGCATACGTCATGATTCAACTGAGAATCAAGGAGAGGAAAAAATGTGTGATAAACGCGGAGGACGCGGCCGTGTTGAAGATTGTCATGGCAGCTGCTGGAAGAATCAATCCCGCAGAACGGTGCGGAACATAGATTGGACACAGCTGCTCTTCGAACAGATGCGAATCGATAAGCTTTTCACGGAGCGTTGAGCCATCAAAATTCTCGCAACTTCGCTTCCCCATCAGCTGCTCTCATCCCCTCTTTACAGAAAATTGATTGCTATTTTTGTGGTTGGGAGCGCAAAAGGATTCATTTCTAAATTCAGCTTGAATGGCAAATGAATTACGATCATTTTTTGCAGTTAAAGAGTGACATTTAAAAGATTCTATTAAAATCAATAGATCTTCAATTTCACTAGTTGATTTCACATAAGTATTTTTCGACGTCGGAAATATTCACTGAAGGATTTAATGAATTTTAGGAGTGCCCTATAGCAAGTATCGCGTTTAGTATTGAGTGTCTGACTGAGAAGCGCTTTCGTGAGCGATATTTTGAAAAAGGTATATTGTGAGTCCAAAATATTATTTACTCTTTCTATGTGAGAAATTAATCCATTGTTGCATTCTCAAAGTGTAAAAAACTCGCTGTGCTCTCGAAAGCATTCCGACTCGCCACCCAAATCATTTTAAAATAGTTCGCTCTTCCTTGCGTGAATTCGTTATCTCGGCACAGTTATCGTAAAATTAATGACAAAAAATTTTTCCGATGTATTTAGAGTTGCGAACAATTTGTGCTCCACTTTTAAGCATAGCAGCATTATTTCAACAATAATCGTACAACTCTGAGAAACTCCATGTTCACTTCAAAAGAATATTGTGCGATATTGAAGAAATTTCGGTTTGCAATGTCATTGTGTGGAATATTTCGACTATTTTAACCACAAAATCATAAAATAACTTATTAGAATGAGTGGAACTCCGAAGTTTGTGCTATGGCATGAAAACCTCCTTGAACTATAAAATAATTGGTCCCTTATCAGCACATGCTAAGGCACATATCTGAGACGAATGAAAAGTCATGATTCATCATTTCGACTGGGGCTATGGAGATGTTTCTGAGCATGTTCGTCTGATCATTCTTGCCCAGTTGTTCCGTCGCTTCGCTTCATACTTCATTACCGATGGGCGGCTTCATTGTAGACGAAGAAGTAAGTTTGATATTCAAAACATTCTTATGTGCTTGTTGTGCCTGTTTGTTCCGTCTGTGAAATGTCGTTCCATTGTAACCAGCAATTTGGCATACTTGAACACTAACGAAGATGTCTGATATATGGAAAAGGCATTGGTAGCTGAGGCGATGCGTTGTACAGTAATATAAATTTTGCACGGTGGCGAGTGAAAGTTGTATCTCTGGAGGTCTTTAAGCTGCCGTCTCACAGACTATGATTATTGAGAGCCTGCAAGAGACAAGCAGTCCTAAAGGAGCACACATAAACTAAGATGTTTATTATGGCAGGCTATAGCCTTTAGCAGGCATAATTCGGTGAGGTTTGATTTACTGTGTCGCATTCGATACGCCTGTTGATTTGGATTAAACTCAACACATGTACTGTTGTTTCCGCTCAGCTTATTGTTCAGAAATCTGCAGTTGGCGTGGGCAAACATCTTGAAGCGCTTTAACTGTTTTGCGCCTTCGTGTTATCATTTGTTTTCAACTTTTCTATCTGCTTTCACTTCTAAAGATGCGGATTTTTCTTCATGCTGGATGTGATGCTTATTACGCGCCTTCGCAAGTTTATATTTAGAACGTGTAGTGTGACAGCCTTCCGTTTGTGTGCACGTCTGTCTGTGTGTCTGGATGTTCGGTTGTCAGCTTTGTTCACCGATCGCCTTGGGAAAAAGAAGACCGCTTTGTGTGGGGTTTAGGCGAGCAGCGGAATCACTTAAAATAGGAGGTGGAGGGGAAATCACTTAAAAAAACCATTATGCGACAGATTTTGTTACTTGAAGTTAACGTATGGAATTGTTGATGGGGCTAATGGGATGCAAAAGCGAATATTTACCAAATTCTTCAGCCCGCATACCACATTTTACAGACTGTTAGACTGTCCATAAGTTTCGAGTATGTTTTAGCGAAGAATAGCTAAATAGTCCATCTGGCATAAATTTCATCGAAATTTTCACACATCTACGCCAGCTTCTTGTGCTACGTATTTCAAAAGAACATGATTGACAACTCCGGTTTGCTCTGAACTTTCAGAAGGTATGCCCTAAGGGATGTTAACGATAGGAGGACCATAACACTACAGGAACGTCATCAGCGATATGAATGAAAACAAGCTGTTTTTCCGAAGTGTTTCCTCTTCGGTACGCTAAGCATTAGACACATTGTTACTACTGCATTACAGTCCCAAAATGTTCTTATTTTTCTATGTTCGAACGTTCGAACAATGTTCTTATGTTCGAACTTATAAACACCAACATCCAAATTCACCGCAGTGCATTAACTCCGCCAAAGTATGCCAAATTCAAGCACAGGCATCCAAGCACATTCAAGCACAATACGTATATTTGTTCAAAAAATAAAGATTGCGACTTGATCAAGGAAACTTGAACAATTAGATAAACTCACTAAAAGAGTTAACACTATGTGCGCTTTTGCACACCGCGCATTTCACGAATGTCTCGTAAGGCATTAACGAGCGGCAGGTAATACTGGTCACATTTTAGATGATCCTATCATTCACACAATTCCACAAAACGTTTATTCTCTTTGACCCATTCCCTGTGACACCAGTCCACGGAACACCGCAAAATGAAAAGCCGATCGGGCAGTAGCCACCATATAGATCGTTCAATAATAATCAGTTTTCTATGACAAGAGTGGTGTGAAATTCGAACAATTTTATTGGAACATTCAAGTATTCGTAGATTTTTGCTGATGGTTGATCAGTGTAAAATATGGTACAGGAGGGCAATCTGCGGTTTTCATTATACAACACTAGCTTCCATGAATTTCGACTCGAAAGTGAGAAGCAAGAAGGCACATTGTACATTCGTGCCGATGTGATTCTGCAAAAATACGTTCTTGCGACACAAATTTGCAAAACTGCCTAGAAACGTATATGTCGTCAGAGAGGAGAGAAGTAACCGTGTCATAAGATTCACCATCTTTGCTGAGAATCCGAATGTTCACATTTGAATGGATTTTCTATGCAAATCTACCATTCATCGCTGAATTCGGAGCTAACTAATGACCACTTTTCGTCAAAAGAAAATTTATTTATTTTCAGTAAAAGTTGCGTATTCTCTGTCGACATTTCTTTTCGTGCTGTCGGGAAAACAGCCCTCACTATCAGAAAATTCCGGATATACCACTACACTGAAACATAGCAGTGAGTCCTACATTTCTTAAAGTTCATTCATAATGAAAGGTGTGCTGAATATGACACTAGAGATTTCTCCGGCCAATTGATAAGGGCGCACAGCAGCTTCTTATAAGGTGCGCGCTATCGGGATGTTAATGGAATTGCTAGGTGATTAGGCATGACGGGCCACGTTCCACGTCAAAATTGCGAGTTATTCTTGGGTGTTGCACTGCCTGCAGAACAATGCCTCTGTCCGTGCGACTTCCTCACCGTTCTTTCTTGTTCTCTTTGAATTTGGCGCGTTGTTTTAGTCTCTGCCTCAACTGCACCCTATGTTGGATTAAAATTTGACTGGTAAAAGCAATGACTGGAAGTCGAGTGCGTCGATTGTTTGTTAGCCGCTATAGGCTGTTAAGCTCAGCGCCTGCATGATGCGCTGCTTAGCTGCTTGCTGTCGTCATATAAAGCGATATTTGTTCAGCCGTAGAGTGTGTATGGTCTCTGTTTCCCTCTCCCGTCCCCATTCCGACTTCCTTCAGAATTATCCTCAACCTCTGTCTCACTTTTCGGTCTTTACTCTTGCCGACTGCTCCGCACAACAGACAGCTAATGGGTCATTTTTTTTCTCGAAAGATGGACTCGAGTACATTCACTCTGCGCAGTTACAAATAGGATTAAATGCTCGCGGATAGAGTCATTGCACTACATGAGGTGATTGGTGGGACAGATGAGCTTCTAGTAGAAAAGTTTGAGGTGGCATTAAATGACTATGCTTTCCCTTTAATCATTTCCATCGTGTGCATGTGGGACCGAAGTTCCTCTTCAGATTTACCGAGTTATGACTACCATTGTGACGGTAAAGTGAGAAGTACGGCTCATACGCTTTGGATTTGCTTTGTTTGTTTACCGCACGACTGTAGGCGTAATCTACACGCTGTGCGTGCTTCCGCATTCCAAAAGATTTGTGATTATGTTAGAAACTACCTCATTGATGATATCTTCATCTTTTGCGATACTGAAAAGAAAGACGTTGTGCAGTAACCACACAGAAAGTATCTTGAAATATTGGATAAAACAGCGGTGAACAGCGAACTGTTACGTTTTTCGAGGAAATTGTTGTTTAGAGATGATGCAAGGAAGTGCTGGTTCGAGCAAAAGCTTTTCGAGATCCCATAAGTTTTGCAGATTTGTAGGATTTCTTGGAAATGAATCATTTTTGATTTTCTTGCTGAAATGAAGGAATCATCGACGTTTTTGAATGATTTACAGGTTATTCTTTCCCTCCGAAAATTGAAGAGGAAAGAAGGAATAGGGTTGTAGAGAGACAATTTGACTGGAAATTCGGTTTTATCCAGGTTTTCATGTTCGCTGTTCTCTCACTCCAATGTTCATTAAGGATGCCTTTGCATTCATCCAGCTTACTGCGTGGTCCAGTTTACTGTATGAAGAGCAACTGCCAAACGTTCCTCGAAAATTTATGGCTGCTTGTTCTCTGCTGCTCTCTTTTTGAATTACTTGCCGAACAAAACTTCGGTAAATGTTTTAGTTCTTTATCTGTTTTCAGTTAGCCTAAAAAATGGCTTTCCAGGATAGTCAAGAATATCCAACCTTCGTTGCCACAGTCTAGAATAAATGACGCTTTCCATTTTCTTGATGGCTACGCATAGAGAATTATTCTATTATCGATCGATGTGCTCTTGTTTCTTCTTCAGTAGAATAATATCAGAGGTTCTTTGAGTTTCCTGGAGAGCGAAGATAAGAGTGACAATGAAAGTGTTCTGGAACAACTCATTGCGTCAACATAGCCATCGCAGTAGATTGCTGAAACAAAATTTTATGAATTGCGGTTCATAATTTATAAATCGGTCAGAACTGCGAACTTTCTTTCCCTTCTGATTCAGCTTCCGCTTGAGTCTTTTCCAGTAGACGCAGAGGTATCACAAAACCGTTTCTCCATGCCCTGTCACTCCAGAGATTAAGCAATATAATTGCAGGAGAGAGCGTTCGTTGGGATGTCTGAAGATGCGGACGGGCCAGAGATTAGTGCAACTGGCAAGACTCGTCCTGCTATGAATCAGGTGCGCGCTTCCTTCAACTTCGATTTCAAAAACTTGCTTAATTTCTTCACTTATAAACCTTATTAACAGATGTCGTCAGCGTTCTCTTAGAAACATTAAAGAATTCGACGATTTTTGATAGACTTTATATCATCTCTCAGACCAATGGTGAATTGCTCATTTCTGCACAAATCGTCGTATTCGAGAAGCGAAGTTCTTTTCATTGGGAACTAATATTTATTTCCGACCTGCAGGAAATAATTGCTGGCAATTCAACACATTGCGAGGTTCAAGTGAGAACCATGGTGCTGGTAATCAGTATCATAAAAAGTGAACTTTATATGGCATATCCAGCCTTCTTATCAGCTTTGGCAATTTTTCAGTTATTTCTTCTTGGAGGCATGCTAAGTTTGTGATCTCAAGCGAAGCAAAATTTCCAACAGTGGTTACCTCAGGAATGTCATTTTAAGTTTATCGTCGTTGTGCGCTCTTTTGATGTATGGTGCTCGAGGCTTCAGAGCTTACGTAGAGAATTTGCAGTCGATTTTGAGCGATGAAAACAAAGAAGCTCCGTGGATTAACTAGGCTTGCAATTTCTAACACTTTCTGTCAATCGATCCGCTCGTTTATGCGAAATTCCTGATTTCACGTTTCAATAATTGTGTTCCCACCTTTCATTAATTATTTTTGCGCACTCTTACAGGAGGAATTCGATGCTCAATTTTCATACAGAGCACCGAAAGAGAGTCTATCTCGCTCAAGACTCAAAAAGTTTGTTCGGCGCTACTACCAGCCGTGTCTGTCGGTGCATGGCTTCATCGATGCTGCCGCTGGTTTCTTCCCGATCCTCAGGTGGCTGTCAAAATACTCATTTCGGGAAAACCTTATAACTGACGTAATCGGCGGTCTCACCGTTGGCATTATGCATGTGCCTCAAGGTAAAATTTACGTCACTTCCTATGTAGCAGCCGCGCCATTGTAAGTTGCATTTGTGGTTGTTGTAAACTTTACGTTATTACCACGATTATATCAAATTATATTAATGTCGATTTTTACGCACTCGCCTCTTTCCACTCGCTACCGCCTTTGTTTCCTGAATTACCGTTCTTCTATAGAAGTTGTTGAGAAGAGTGTTTTCTTTGATGTTCACTGCTGGAGAAAAGTGATGCGATATGCACGAAGTTCGTTACAAATTTTGTTCTTGTCTCAGTTTCTCATGAGAATCGGAGGTATTCATGGTACTTCAGAAGAAATCGTTGCAGTGAACATGGTTAATCAATATAGATGACTCCTTCCTGTTCGCTGCTTGACACATGAATCCTTAATGTACACTACTTCCGTCTCCTCTTCTCGCATATTAAAGGTGATAAATGCAGAGATCTAAGCTGTTACCCAAAATTGTTATCTAGCAAAACAATACCCCAGCTAAGTTTTCCACCAAATCGCGAAGGGAAGATGAAGCATTCCGTGTAAAACAAAAGAATCACTGGACTAGTCTGACGATGTGATCGCCAGCAAGAGTTCGAACCATAGGTACAGTATGCAACCTGTTGTCAATGCCAACAGCGATGAGAGTGTTGTGTCGCGTTCTTTTTGTTTGGCTCATAGTCACCGTTGATCGTTATTGATTTGCTTTTGTCCTTTTTTTCTTTCGAAAGATCGGTTCACCGTAAGCTGCAAATGAACATCGATTTCGTCGTCCACATGGATCAAAGTTGTACGATTCTTGTCGCTCATCGTTTTTGGCAGAGCGTTCGTGGTTCGGAGCTCAAGAATGGTTCCACTTGCATTTCGGTGCCAGAATAATCGTAATGTGCGAGTTGTAGTTGATAGGAGTTGCGATATGTGCTCGCAGTATGCACCACTGCTGCAGTATGAATAAACACACAGGGTGCACAAAGTATTTAGGTTGCGAGAAAGTGTGTCTTCAGGTATCGCATATGCATCTTTGGCACAAGTGGATCCAGTAGAAGGACTATACACGTCTTTCTTTCCGCCTCTTTTATACATGATATTTGGTACTTCGCGACACAATTCTATTGGTATGGCTCCATAGTGTTAATATTATTAACATTCTATCAACATTCTATCATCTGTGAAGGCAATGTCGGTAATTTTATAGACTGAGATATTATGAGCTTTCATTTTCGCGTCCAAAATGCGGTGGATCTTTTTTAATGCCCCCAACTTCTAGTTGGGAAAAGTTTTATCGTCCAGTTTTCAAGTTACCTCCTTCCCATTTCATCCAGACAGTTCCAAGTAAAAACTGCAGGAAATTCGTTTCAAGCTGACTGTGTTTAGTGCCTAGTCCCCCAAAATTATTCATGGGCAGTGTTCTTTTTTTTCCTATGTGGTTAAAGTTTTCCTTGCTTACATAGAGAACTATTTCATGGCAATCACGCCTAAGTAGCTGTTCATTTGAGCATGCTGCAAGCCTCAATTCTTTGGTCCGCTTACATAACTTATATGAAAAAGATGTATTTTCACTCATCGATTTTCGCTCACTATTGTATTAACCAGTGGGAAGCATTTCTGCAGGTTCATTTGCTGTTGTAAGCTTGATGGCTGGTCTAGTAGCAGACCGTGTTATCAGCAAGTATGAGTCACAAGGGCCGTCTCTCAACACAACATTGTTGGAATTGGATGGCAATGAGACAGAAGTATCAGCGGAGTTGTTGACCGTATCTCACGCTCAAGTCGCCTCTGTACTCACGCTCACCATCGGACTTGTTAATGTACAGTCGATTTTCTGCTGCTACCTCCTCAGTGACTATTTAAGCCGCAGAAAACATGATTCTTTATGAAAAATGATTGTGAAATCAGTATATATTTAGGCGGATCAAGATGACGCATTCTTTTCGGTATTGATTTGTATGTACATTTTGATGACACTTTCGTCAAGGAAGTTTTCAATGTTCCGCATTCACAGCGTATTCGTTCAACTGAGCTATCCTGTATCATTTCGATTCTACCACTCTACTGCACATTTTGCTGTGATGCTTATGATAATAGAAGGTACTCGATGGATGTAGCAACAACTGTGCTTAAAGCTTGTGAGAGTGATGCATTTTCGTCAGTTTTCCTGCGGTGACCGGTGCAACATTTAGATTTTGATGGGAATGCTACACGTGGAGTTCGTTACAACGTATTTCTCTGATCAATTAGTTTCTGGATTTTCAACAGCCGCTTCGATGCACGTTTTTGTCTCGCAGCTAAAAGATATTTTCTCGATTCGCGAGCTTCCCAAACGAAGTGGATTTGGGCAGCTTTTCCTCGTAAGCGAATTTCCCCAAATCTTCTGTCATGATTTGGAAAAACGATCGGAACATTACATTCTCAAATCACTCTAGCAATACCGATTCTGCTTAACCTGCTTATCTCATCCACGTGGCGAGCATCCTTTGTTTTCTTTTATTTGCTTGTGCGACTAAACTACAAAGTTGTTTAAAATGGTTTTTTCAACTTTTCTTGCTTCTCTTTAAAAAACACATAGATTGCGCAGTAGAAGAAAAATTTGAAAGCAAAATGTTGTGCTACATAAGATTTGCATTTTGCAGCGAATATATGATATAATCTCACATATAACGTCTTCAAATCCGTACAGCATCTTCATAGCTGTGATATCGATCGGATTCCTGCTTGTTGGTAAAGAGATTATTGGTCCACTCGTTAAGAAAAAGCTCGGCTTACACGTGCCTATACCTTTCGAGTTGATATTGGTAATTCCTTCGGTTCAACTTTTGAGTTTCGTTGGAGAAATTTTGAGCATGTTGAAGAAATCAATGTAGAGTATCCTAGCAGTGGACAAAGATGACGAATGCGTCCATCGGAGGCTAGGAGCGCTTGAAATTCATTGTAACAAATTCATACAATTTTCAAAAATGGTGCATCTGATCGGTCGGACAAATCTATGATGGCGGTTATACAGTAATATTAACTCAGAGAGCCTCAGTAAAAAAACGAGGTCTCAATCAAGTATTATCCACCACCACTACATCGAGCATCTGCCTGATCATCCTATATGGCACATTTTAAAATCTATGGCTCGATTACGGTGGCTCTTGAATTGCCTAAGAGCACAATGCAATTTTCGTTGCACACTCCTTTCAAGAGAATTCCTGCAGTTCTTAAGTATGAAGTAATTAAAAGAGAAGCCTGCAATTGAACTTTTGCTTCTTTCTTTCCCAAAGAAAATTGCATATCATCATTCACAAGCCGAAAAAATTGAGGAGAAAGTGCAAAAGAATTGTTGGGAGAGGTCGTTTGCGAGCAGTAGAAATGTCTTCCATGACATCTATATTATTGTTTCATTCAAAATTGCTGTGTGCAGTTTAATTCTCTTGAAACTTTATTCTGATGATTATTTGAGGTGATAATTGCGACGGTTGTTTCATCCATCCTCGATCTTCATAGGAACTTCAATGTGAGTATCGTAAACCGCATCCCTACCGGGTAACTGTTCATTACAAATTCTTTCTAATTCCACCATTTCATTTCACTTTCTTCGCAATATTACATTCGCAAAAGAGGAAAGAGGGCTATTTTTTGCCATAAAAGTTATTAGACTTCTCCTGTGTTGAAAAAAAAAAACGAGTTCGGTTTCACAGAATCTTATTTCTACAGTATCTAGCTTTCAGCGCAAAAATGTTGCAGTAATATTTCTCTTTTGAAGGTTGCCGATGCCGAAAATTCCCAGCTTTTATTTGATTCCGCAGTTGGTCTACGATGCACTCGGTATTGCGGCGGTGACCGTCGCTATTCACATATCACTAGCAAAGATGATCGCCAAGAAACTGAACTACGAAATCGATCCTGGCCAGGTTGATTCTATTGCTGTTCTGTTTTTTGAAAACAAATTTACTTCATAATATTCTCATCGATTCATGTAAAGTATCACCACAGTAGTTTCAGCTGCCTATATCAAGTTATCGAACTGTTTTTCGAGTTGATAGAAGAATGAAGCGAAGGAGAAATAAAAGCCTATTTTTCATTTGTTTTTGATTGGCTAATAGACTAGTACTTCAAAGAATTTAAGGCACTCTTAAAACTGTCTGCGGTTATCACTGCTCTGGCTCATCACACAAATTGCCCGGTCAGTCCTCCTCAAGCCCCCATCAATCACGTCATCTTCTTCTTTTCGTAACGTTTTACGCTTCGTCAAGCTGAAGATTGTTTATGATGAACACTGTCCTGACAAAGTCGTCCTTCTTCCCTCTCCACAACTATCACCAGAAATGATAGCACTGGAGGGCGAATTCACTAGCAACCGTTCATTGAGCCGGTCTGGGAAAGAACAGTACCTATGATGAATTTTCTTGCTTGAACTGCTTAACTATAGAATAGCGTACTGATGGCTATTATCAAAAAGCAAACAGGCCTCTCAACAGAGTTGTTCTACGCTTCAGTTGCACACCCATGTGGCTAACACTAACATCGACTCCAACGCTCATTTATCGATGAAAGAATGCTTACAAAGACGGTGTTGATTATCAATTTGTGTTCTTAGCTTCTTCTCTAATTCCTTCCATCAACAAGTATTGTTGTTTTTTTCCAAATTGGTTAAGACGCTTTGATCATTAGTTGATCTTTTTTAAGCTCCATGTTTCAATTCGCATCATTGCAACTTTTTGTTTGCAAAGGTCCCTCACTTCAGCGAGCATCCCGAAGCCATGTCTTCTAACGAACACTCTAATTGGGGTATTTTTATATCTCCATGTCTCAAACCTACGGCAGTTATAAGGCTGTGACTTATTAAGACTTCAACTGCAATGAAAACTTTTTTCCAGGAGCTCTATGCGATCGGTTTTACGGCAGTAATGTCAAGCTTTTTTCCTGTCTACCCGGTGTCATGCTCACTTGGCAGAACACTGGTCAACGTCGGGGCAGGTACAAAGACGCAGGTGAAGTAGCCACCGTTTCAAACCAAACGCTTCAGGCTTATTTTGAGGGCAATCCATGAAACCGGAGGTCATTTTTCATGCGGATGTGGGATGCACAGATCTTTGCAGAGCCGTGCTATACTGAAATGACACCAGCCATAGCGAGAGTTATCCCAAGATGTATTTGATCGCGATATGTGTAGTGACTTTGGTGGCAGCAAGCACCCAATTTCTCATTTTTCTCACTGTCTTCTCCATCTTCATGTAGACGATTACTAAAGTCATATATGAATTTATTACATGCGCTAGACATGCGTTGGAGAGTTCACAGATTGCCGAGTGTGAACTGAAGCCAAGTTGGCCACAGATCATCAAAAAGCATTTGCTTTCTTACACACCGAAATGTCCCATGGCTTCTGTGTAAAGTCAGCAATCTCTAGCCAACATCCACTCGGTGCAAGACATGGCCTTAGCAAGGATGCAGAATGGGAGCGCCAGCTCACAAATGGGCTGTCTTATGCAGAATTAATACAAAGTACAATTTCAATGAGATGCTCAAATAGCAAGTTGCATTTGCACTCGAGGCTTAAGATTTGCGAAATTTCTTCTTTATCTTATCTTAAAAGTAAGATGAATTTCGGAATTTCGAAGACAAATTGCAACAAACATCTGGATGCGTCGTAGTTTGAGGCAAAGTGAGTCAAAGAAAGGAAAAGGGAATCATCTCGTTTTGTCCATGAATTTGTTACCCAGTGCTTTCCGACGTTCACAACAAGCCAGTGCAGAGAAAAAAAAAATTGGAGACGTGTATCAGATGAGATATGACGTTGTTTTGCATATCGTAGTAGTCGGCATCAAAACTTGTGAACAAGTAATAAAATGCGCAGTAATGGGCTTTGACCATCACGCCAATCCACAAAAGATTCCCTTTGGGCCATAAGAGACACGCTTGATGACCGTTAAATGCACGAAACACATCCAAATTGCCAGCGATTCGTTCACAAGTCAATGGAAAAACTTGAACTTTGCAACTGTGGACTTATAAGCTCCACAAGTGGAAATGCTGCACACACTGACACATTTATCTGTTCAGTATATCAACGACGAAACAGTAAACCTCAACACATGCAGAAACATGTGCAAACAGATGTGTAGCGGCATGACTTTTTTGTTGAGATCTCCGTCATGACATTTGTCATTTTGGCCTACGGTCGTTCTCTACTCTTCCTCGAAAATAGTGATTACCCCTCGAGGCTATTATTACCCCTCCACATCCAATAACTCTCACACTTTCTTCTGAAAACTCAAAGTTGCTTAGTCATAAGGAATATAACTTCGCTCTTTCAGCTCTCGGCAATATTTTCAAGTGCATTATTGTTCGCCGTTATCGTCTTTTTCGGTCAGTACCTCAGAACACTCCCTATGGTAAGAGATCGGCTCATGAAAACTTTGGTTTGCACTTAACTACTATACTTTTCATAGAGACTGCTTGCTTTACGGTGCGGATAATGGTGTGTTCTCCTTTGCAATCGTTTGGCAAGACCTGCACACTGAATTAATGGTGACATTTAGATGCTGTTGTTTGCTTTATCTGTGTACAGAGCGTTGTGTGCGGAAGCAGATATATACTCACACACATCAGTATATAAGCAGCATTCTTAGACAAATGTGTGTTGCACTGCTGAGGAAGAGTCTAAGTCTACTCCTCTATCTGGCATCATTTTCGAGCTCATTCTTTCGCGATTTCACCTCAAACTTCTTACCGATTCTGCTCAACGCCTTGCAGTATAGATTTGCTTCTTGCAACATTCCTGTAACATTCTTCCTCCGATCTCTCAGAAACAACTTGGATCTGCTGAAACATGAGACCAAGTTTCCCCATTTTCGGGGCAAAAATTCCAGACATCTACTGCTCTCCTGTTGCGTCGAAAAATTATTTACACGAATCTTTCTTACTAACAGGGTTGTTTCCCATGCTCTGTTTTTGTCGTCTTTTATCTTCACTGAATATTTTAGATTTGCATCAATTATGCGTTGTTGTATTGTTGCATTTGTCAATGTGGTGTTCGTTTATGGCCGCAGTTCCATACCATTAAGAGTCATTCAACATCAGGCATTATTGTTCGATCGTTGTTGTTTCATGCTGTAGAGGTGCCTCCGCACTGAAAAAAAACTCAGATTCGTGTATTGCTAAAGGCTGTTCTCGAAGTAGTGTTTCTTGTTCAACCAACATTATTTTCGAAATATTTCTCTTCAGCATCTTCAATACAATTATCCTACGAAGGTCCTGAAAGTTCAGATTGCAAGGAACGTTTTTACTCTCGAATTAGACGCATTGCTTTTTAAACTTTCACTGAGAAAATTGTTAACTCCTTGTAAAAAGCTCCATCAGTGCTGGTGGTTTCCCTCAATAAAAGAAATTCAAAGTCGAATGGATGAGGCAAATAAGAGAGATTTTGAACCGAAATCTTTTTTATGCCCACCTTCGCAAATTTATTTACTTTTCTTTGGTCAACCTTGAAACACTTTCTGCCATCTCACAACGTCTTCATCATCTCTCTACGACGAGCAGAACTTCAATAACAGTGGGATAAGAGCAGCTTGTTCTTGATCTCAGCAATATAGCAGTCACACTGCTCTTGAACCTGGGATTTCTTCAGAAACATCCTGAGGGCCTTTAGTATCGCGAGGCTCGAAGAATTTCTCAGAAGCACCTTTTCTGCGCTTTAACATTTTTTATCGAACAACGTATGATCCAATACGTCTCGATGCTTGGAACGAGCTCAGCTTACGAGCATCTTGACGATATTCGAAGAGACTGGAAGAATGGGTCTTCCCGACCGTCGAAACGCTCCAAGAATTTTTGAAAAGGCCCTGGCAGAAAATTGCCGCTGCTCTCCAATCCTACCTTGTAAGGAAGATTGCAACGAAAATGCCTTGATGGGGCAGATTACTCAGAATAGCGTGAAGTGCTGGTCCACCTGTGGGAGCGTGAATGTACAACACTGAGTGTACGCTAAAGACTGGAAGTGAAGAGCTTCATCTGCATAGAGGATGGACAGTCAGAGTGTTGGCTGTGAAGGTAGGAACGAAAGGAGCGGATCGGAGTGAAAAGTCCCCACCTTTTGTTCTTCATTGGTCAATTAAAGCTGTTCCTGTATATATCTACTTTCTTATCTTATCTTAAATACCTTAGAAGTCGATAATCAGCGTGCTGTCGTTGCTTTAGTAGGCAGTTCTTCGATGATATTTCGCATGATCCTTCATGAGAATTTAGCCTAAGGATGGCTAGTCATCCGCTGGCTAGGCGGGCCACGACGTGTCCCTTCCGCCATCACCTGGTCCAAGGGATTCAAGAAGGGCGTTTTTACGAGTCTTAGTCCCAGTTCCCCATGAAAGCAAAATACTCCCCAAGAAAGCATATTTAGGCTGGGTCCAAGGGACTAAATATGCTTTCTTATGCGGCTGCGGCTCAATTCAAACACTGAGTTATTTGGGGAGTGGAACCCGCAACCAGTCTTCGTGTCGAGTGGACTTAACACTGATTCTATGGCTAATTTTTGAACTATTCTATGACTTTTTGCGGATGCCTAATTGCTGCATCCGGAAGATGCATCTATCAATTTTAGTGTGTGCTATCGGCAATAGTGATTGTTGCGCTGAGGGGAATGTTCAAGAAGTTTGACGAGCTAAAGCGTCTTTGGCCTCTCTCTACGATCGACTTCGTAAGTATGTTGACGTAATCGCTTATCATCTTTGCACATTACCCTGCTGGTGCTGCTGTGTTTAATTCAGGGTTACTGGGCATCTAGAACTTTTGGGTGGGACGCGAACAGGCAGTATCAACGCATGAGAAGAATTGCTACTCATTCTAATGCACCACTTTGTCAGTTACATTTATTGATATTGTTGATAATATGAGATAAAAGCGATCGTTCGGTGGGGAAATGCACGCTGAAGAGTGTGTTGACTTCGGAATGCACCAGAGCAGGTGATGGGAAAATCTGAGGTGACCGGAGACGAGGATGATTAATCTCCCAAGAGATATTGCAAAAAGTTGCTTCACCTATTACCAATGCTTTTTTCAGCTTATATGGCTAGTGAGCTTTGTTGCAACGGTTGGCTACGATGTCATGCAGGGTCTTGCCATTTCTATTGCTTTCGCACTGATGACCACTGTCTTTCGAACACAGTGGTGAGCCTTGTTAACGTTCGTTTCTATATGCCGACACTTGTTATTCCGCATATACAGCTTGTTGCTGCAATTACCTCCCTGCTATGAACGCTTTGGCATCCCTGGCAAATATCCAATTATCAGTACTTTCTCAAGTGGCAGTTGGTTATCGGACAGTTAGCACATTTCATTCCTTTGTGTGACCTGCATTCTACAAAGGCCTTCAAAGTTCTAATCCTATAAACATTATTTCTCTTCCAATGTCTGAAATAATGGCTCAAATCACCTCTCTCCGATCCCTCGAAAATAGGCAGAGTTACCGTTATGTTGGTCGCATCCACTTTCCCCCGCTTACCATGTGTGGAACGGGAACGTGGAACTGTAGAACTCTATAGGAGCAGAAATTCATTTTCCATACATTGAAAACCACTATCTGCTATTTGCTATTTGAATGACCTTCCACTGGATCACCAAGAACAGATAGAAAGATATGTCTTATATTTTTAATCTCTGTACGCAGTGTTTCACAAAGCTTAAACACAGTTAATAATATCTCGAAGAATTCATTTAGAGCGTGTGGTGAATGATTTTTAAGTCGAATGTGGAGAGTATGAATGGCGGAGCACTGAAATCTCGATGATATAACAAGTTCTGCAAAAAACCAGGAGCAGTATCTTAGTGGTCGTCGCTCTCCATACTCCTCTCCAGTAATCCTCGAAGTGATGCCGATTGCAAATCGAAGTCTCCTTCGGTCGATAACTGATGTGAGACAGCGGATAGCAGTTGAATTTATTTCGAAAATGTTGGTTCGGTAGTGATCAAGGTCATGCGCTGAAAAAAAGTTGGTTCTCGCCGTGGAATGCAACGGGAAAGCGCATTTTGTTCACCCGCTTAGCATCACTGCTTTTGAGCTTTCTTTCCTGATAGAATTCGGTTATCGTGAAATTTCTGGCGTGCAAATACTCTGTGACTTGGTTTTGCAATAATAGAAATAACAGAAAGCACCAGTATCATTAATACTACCGACATTTCTCCAATTCTGATAACTTCTGTTGCTTGCTATATCTAGCGCCACTAGTTGCTCCTACTTGCTGTCGTTGTCGTTACTGCCAGCCAATTACTAAGTAATGTGACATTACATATCATTACTACAAATATCATCATCTCTACCGCCTTCTAATACTCGTTACTTCTTATCAGCAATACTGCTGACTACTGCTACTCTCACTATTATGTGACGCTAGACACCTCGGGAAGAAGTAGAGGTATAATCTTGACGAGATGTTCCCGATGCTGTCAACCTACTCGACCCTAGATTGGGTGGTCTGGATTGATTCACAACATACTTTGAAATTATCGTCGCTTAAGTCTGTGTATATTAATCATTCACGAATATATGTGGTTCATTTATCAAAAAAAGGCGATTGCTTTTGAAAGTGGAATCTTCGAAGGGAGAAAACAATATCACAAAGGGGAAATTCATGTAACGATGTTGCCTCTGAATCGTATTTTGCGAGTTCATCTGCTTGGCTGCCTTATTAAATTTGCCAAATACGCCGTTAGCTGCTTCCCTAAACAGTAATTAACTTGCATCAAAACTTGATGAGTTGTTCCTCTCGACCGATAAGAATAATATTGTGTTAGCTTTCGTTCACAGGTCACGCTGGCATCTGCTTGCGAACCTGACTGGAACAAATGACTATCGCGAT
Organism: Toxascaris leonina; assembly: GCA_022844705.1. Classification (NCBI taxonomy): domain Eukaryota; kingdom Metazoa; phylum Nematoda; class Chromadorea; order Rhabditida; family Ascarididae; genus Toxascaris; species Toxascaris leonina. Next base: position 28,499 of record JAARMF010001921.1, read on the forward strand.
TCAGAGCGCTATCACTCCGTTACTTCCTATAATGTGAGTCATTCAATTTCTCTGTTCAGCGAAGAAAACCAATATGCAACAATACTCACACGAATTATATCAAAACAAACGTATTAGAACACAGCTAGAACATCCTCAGCATACCGTCACTTTTCAACTTGGTTAAAACGAGTCATACCTGCTTTCATCACCTTGCATTCTGTTTGACCACTTGAGCTTAAACTTCGTCCTGTTTTCATTGTGCGTCGTTGATTGTTGGGACTCTGTGTTCGAGGTGTTGTTATTGAAGTGTGCAGTCATTCCGACCTGCAGACGAATTCAGAGTTTATTTCTGACCATAATTTGCATGAGTTGTTGCTGGCAGTGATGCATCTACTCAAAAATATAACTGTTAATCGACATTCGGAAAGAACATTTCGTCCATGCAAAATTGCACTTTGACTGCCAAAACTGCAAAAATTCCTTCCCAGTGTCGGAAATGCATTGTGTGCCAAAAAATTTCCATTCTTAGTGCTTTTCTCAACAAGGCTTCTGTTATGTGTGCACGGCCGTCAAAAATTTTCATTCTTTTGTCTTTGATAGGTAGATAATCCCTCTGGTTACGCATAAGATTCAGCTTACATCTTCCGCAGTGTACGACAGGCAATTTGAAGGGGGCTTAAACACGCATCTGATATGTGCAAGCACGACATTTCCGCTGCCAGAACTCCAAAAAGCTCCAAAATTCAATAATAGCTCGAATCTATGATCGAGATGCTTGTGTATCACATGTGTCAGCCATTACAATCTCTTCGCTTTGACTTGCCCTCTGCCTACACGGTCGCCCAATCCTGCTTTATATTCCTCCAAAAACGATGTTTGCGTTCATAATTTTTATCTGCGATGTATGCACTGTTCATACACTAATTCGAAGGACATCGTGCTAGAGCACTCTTCTTTTGCACCCACCACGCGTGCAAGTTGTTGCTGCAATGCGCAGCTACTTATTTATACCCCATACGTGAGGTACACTGAACCTCTACAATGATACAACCTGTACGAAACACAACTGTGCATCTGTGTTATAAATATGACCTAGTTCTCACGGCATCCGCATTGATAGTCTTGCGCGGGACGAAGGACGTATGTTTCGAAATAGAAACCGGGACTTTCTTTTAACAACAAGATAGTTGAGAAAGAACTGCGATTTCATTTGTGAAAAAAGGACTCACAAATATCAGCTACGACGGGCTGATGACAAGATTTCATTGCTCAAAAATATCAGCTATGGGCTGGCATTTCTTATTCCTTGACAGTGGCTTTGTGCTGTAATCCGTTTTCAGCAGTACTCTCTTATGGTCTATTTTTAGCAACCTTTATATTCTCTTAAGTCATTCTCCTGGACTCTTAAGGAGTTCTTGATTTGCTGTAAAGGCCTTACGGAAACACTATGCTCGCCGTTGTAGGGTATCTGCGTGTTACGCTTTGACTCGCCTCTTCTCTTCACGAATGTCGATCGCTTTAAACGAGTGATATATAAGGTCAGTTTCTCTCGTACGCAAGAAATCGTAACAACCATCATCCGATTGGCCAAGTGGGATGTTCATCGCACTCCGTTGCTTCACTCGTCTTTTTTCGCCTTTTTTTGAAACTTGCCCATGAATTTTGACGGCACTTTAGAGAAGTTCAATCCCGTTCCTTCGCACCATTAGCCTTTCGTTAGAATACGTTGACTCCATCAATTTTGTTGGCATTTTGCATTCTAACGGCATTTAATCCAGGAAAAGGATTCTGATCCCCGCGCTATTACTTTTTGCGTTTTGCCTTTCAAATTTCTTTTTTTGAAAAGTGCTGTCCGTTCCTCGGTTATGCTTATTAATTTTCCACCTCCTGTGTATTGAAGTTTGATGCAGGTGGTAACAATAATAATTCATTTTCAGGTGTTGGCAGAGTGGCGCACTGCTCGACCATCACTGTATCCCGTGGATGAGCGTGGTCACCTATATCTGGCTGATAAGAACTTCGATGACGTGTCGAAACAGCCCGCAAACCGATCCCGCGTTCTGGTCGGTTGCTTTCTGGATAAGTGGTTTTTCAAAATAAGCGCCCATACGCTAAAGTGGCCAAACTTTTTATTGGTCGACTGTTTCATCTCGAATTAGCCACCGTCATCAGAACAGAACGATGTCGGAGATCCCTGTTCCCGTTTCTGAAGCTAATTGCTCTTCAACAGTCCTTTTCCTGCGTGCCAAAAAGAATTCTAATTTCAAATTTATTTTCTCACAGCCAGGCAAGATTTTCTCACTGACTAATTTTCGAGGATGATCACGCGCCCTGCTCCGACAATGAGATCCAATGCTCTGGACTGCATAAAATGCTCGGTTTGAATCGACTTCAGTTGGGTCGAGGGAAAAAATCCATTTCTGAGACTTTTCAAAGACACATCGCGCGAGAACTTTTTCCTATTCGTTTCAGCGAACGTAGAAATAGGGAAGTCGAAGGGTTTCTTCCTAGAAAGCCTGCCAAACTTTGCATAAATAGCGCCGTATGTTTAGCAGTGACAATTGTTCGGTGCGTTCACCAAATTTGGTTTCGCGCAAGTATCGCTGACTTTATATAACTAGATATTTACCTGCAGCCGGAAGGCAGCGAAGTTCCACAGGAAGTGCAATTATCGCGGCATTTCATTGTCGATTGCTCCGGTTTTACGTTTGTCGACTTTATGGGCGTCAACGCGCTCAAAGAGGTTCAGTTTCCTTGTCATTTGCCACTTTTTTTAGCAGCCTTTTCAACACACTAACCCTACGATTTCAATTCTATTTCTGACAAACATTTATGTATCAAGTACCGGTTGGAGTTGACATACCAATCGTTCTCATTGTAGTATTTTCACAAAGTTGCTCTGTTTTGGTACTCTTCCCACTTTAGTAGCGAGACGATTATATTTTGGTTTAATAGGCCATAAAATTTGCGACATGTGGCGGTTCAATCTGTTTTCATGACAGCTTTCCAGAAGAAGTGAATGCAGATGGTCCATTGTTGAATTTTCAGATATTCGCGGAAATGCGCTCACAGAAAGTACAAGTCTACTTTGCTGCGGCTAAAGGTAGTTTCGCTAAATGATTTGTGATGTGAATTCGTAAAGCTGAATTTGTGACTATATCTTCACGAGGAAAAGAAAAATTAGTCGCTTTTCACACAAAAAATACATTCATTAAACTATTTCACTTTTCTATCCGTTAAGTTGCATCCATTAATGGTTTCTTTACGCCGTTCTTTAACGGACACATCGATCACTTTCGTCATAAGTTGTAACGGCCGTCAAAGAATTTGAAGAAATATCTTATTTGCGAGGTTACTTTGCTTTTTTGCACCCAGCCGTTGAAGAATCAAATGGGTCGTTTAAGAAATAGATATGCAAACCATGTGAGAAATAAATTCATTAAACAAGTCCATAATAAAGGGGAAGAAGGTATTGATTAATTGTCTACTTGCTCACTAGAATAACTCACAAGGGAATGAAAGCGGCTCGGGAAGCGCTTTTTGCGCTTTGTTTACCTCAGCAACCACTTTCTTAAGTTGCCATCAGATATTACATATGCAAAAGAATGCCGTCATGTCTTAATCAAACTGCCACCCTTACACAAAAGATCCCGCTTCTTATAGCCCATTCGGTATGATGTAAAAAGCCGACTAGCGTCATGCGCACAATTTCTCCCAGATGAATCCCTACATAACTCCTCCCACAATTGATGGGTTAATGTGAGATATGATATAGAAGCTTTGCATAGAGTATGCCGTGCTACATGCACAAAATTTCATGGTCCGCAAGCTGAAACTACCAAGAGACGGGCAGACACAGGCATAAAAAAACACGAAAATGACGTTGCAATAATCGACGAAAACGCCTGAAAAGCAATCGGCCTGTTACAGCACCTGTGCGTGAACTGTTCGAGTCGAGTGGATTCTATCGCTTCGTGCCTAAGGAGAATTTCTACCCAACAATACGCGATGCTGTGATTATTGCCAGACAGCGACAAGTGTACGTTGCTTGCGAACTGCTTTAGCTTCTTATGAGTGGTTTTTTTTTCTCATATAATGCACATTCATTAGATTATAATGAGCGAGTTGAAGCGATTAGCAGACTAAACTAACTGAAGCGAGTTTATTCTTCATCTGAAAGGAAATGCGCAGAATTTTCTTCCAGAAGGGAGAGGGAGGGGTAGATTTTGCCCACAGGACGGTTGCTATTTCTGCTGAGCGCAAATTATCAAAATTGATGAAGTGTTATAAATGGCTGTTCTACGTGTTCTACGATAACCCCGATAAAATGGGAGGACAAGGAAGTGGATTTTCCCGCAAAACGTCGTACCAAATTTTTCCTCGAAGCGATGCTAGCTTGGGAAATAGTCGACGCTTATGTGTTAAAAGAGCGATAATATCTGTGCAAAGTAATTTGGTAAGCCAGCTAAAGATCACTAAAAGGATTCACTTCTAGGTCCTGTTCATGGCCGTCGCAGCAGTCTGGGTTGTGCCGTGATCCAGTGCAGGAAATGGAACATAGGCAGCCGATGAACTAAACTTGTGCGCTCACACTGCAACATGTTGTCCACGTATAAAGTATGGGAGTGAGTATGGAGATGATGAGGGATAAAGGAGGATTGGATATGAGCGGAAATGAGGTGAGAACGACTAGGAAATGATGTTCCTGGTAGAGATCCTGATTCTGTGGTTTTTGGTTTTCGAATTTGATTAAGTAAAGTGAACGCGTTGATTGTATGCAAAGACATCAGCAGGGGGGTACGCATGATTTTGGAAGCTATGCTGAATAAGAGTAGGAAAGAAGGACAAGAGCAAGTGGCTATCCAGCCCGATATGTGGTTTCGCTGGTGAGAAATAATTATATTGGGGTAAGCGCCTCATGGCATCGTTTCATCCTTTTATGCCCTTCTTGCAAATTCCTATACGATGCACTACGATTACCTTGCTTTGTGTATAAACCATGCATGAGCATATATTTCACTTCTATATCCTTGACGACATTGTTGTT
>JAARMF010001922.1:17549-33521 GCA_022844705.1 Toxascaris leonina
CATTCAATCGGCAAAAAATAAAGACGTAAATTTTTTACAGCTTCAAATGAGTATAATATACATGACGATAACTATCCTATGCTTAACAATTTTAAATTTTAACAACCGACAACACTTTAAACTCCAAATTCAGTGGTTTCCAAGATGAAGCTATTAAATATAAGCAGACGTGATGCTGCTGCTATAATGGAGGATGCTGATGGAATTTGCAAATGGAATTGCAGNCGTAGACGTGATGCTGCTATAATGGAGGATGCCGATGGAATTTGCAAATGGAATTGCAGAGAAAGCAAATTGTGAGCAAAATAATAGCCTAGAAATTTTGATTGATTATTGCGTAGAGATGTTCTAAGACTCTTAGATGGTCAATTATAATTGCTGAAAATTATATAGCATTGTGTTATGCCTTAGAGTGCTTCGTTAATGATGAATGGCAGAGTGGAGTGCATCGCAAACAAATGAGCGTATTGCATTATGCTTAATCACTATAGATTGTTTTAGTTGGCTTTTCTCCCACTCTTATATTACAATATTATTTCCTCTCTCCTCAAAACAAATGTAACGATAGCGTAGATTTATTGTTTTTGTTGTTGTTGTTGTTGTGGTATGTGCAATGACTCAACTTTACTTGCAATTGGGTCTATACGCTTCCGCCTTCCATTCGCTTGAGTGTGTTGGACATTGATGACACGCGACATTTGCGCCTAGAACAATGGCCATTGATGTGCATGTCTTGAAGCGCAAATGTCAATGGCATGATATGATTTTTCATGCTTCATATGCGTTCGACTTTGATGTTAAAGCACAAAAATCTTCGCAGCATTCGCAACGTGATAACGCCTCCATGAGCGCAATCTGTTGCTGCAACGTAAAAAAAAACTGAAAGCAATGGTGGTGATCCTTTGATCTGAAGCTTAAATGAATGAAATTATTCAGACTCCAACTCATCGGTATTTCCACCTGCCCCATATGCTCAGTGCAGTTCACTCTGCGCTGATAAGTTGCCTCTTTCTTGCTGAAGAATTAGATTTGCATTTCTTTGGAATATATCAAAATGTGGCACTATCTTTTCTAGTGAATTCCACACGACGCTGTTTATTCACTTCTATTCCAATTCCGTTCTTTTCGATTTTTATTTTCACTTATTGATTGTCACTACAATTCTGTGAATCTTTCCCAATAACTACTGCCATTCGTATGCGCATGCGTGCATTTATGCTTGCTCCCTTCTTTTTTTGCAAATTCAACGAGCATCTATCTCAAATTGCATATTCTCAACTACAATCTCCCATATCGAATACGTCTATATCCATTAGCTTCATCAATCACCTAATAAACATATTTACATCATTGTTAAAAGACAAGCTAATGCAAGCTGACTTATCGTTGAATTCTGATCGGTTTGTATTCGTGCAATTAATAATATGGGAAATAATCATGAAACAATGTTTCAGTAACAAATGGATAATACTACAATTGTTTATACCAATGATGATAATGTCGCTTTTATCACTATGTTTATGGTGAGATTTATCAACCAGTCATCTTTTAATACTCTATTGAATTTAATGAAATAGATCTAAAGCATCTCGATGAATCTATAGAGTGATTAAAGAAAAAAGGGATATAAAGAATTTCGTATAATATTAGAACTTAATATCAATTATGAGATAGTCGAGAGTGGTCAGCTATGGTAAAAGAGTCGATAATGAAGACAATTGATTGATATATACGTTGTTCTTGCTGAAATAACAATAAAAAGTGCCTGAAATATTAGCAATATTATGATGATTTTAAATGCATTGGAAATAATCGAAATTTCTGTAATAATGATTAAACATCAATTTGAGAAGAAATTTCTATAAAATTCGCCTCAAAAATTCTGAATATTTTCTTTCTTCATATATTACCGTTTAAATGTTAGATGGTAATTTGTATAGCAAAAAATCTTAAACGACTAAGAAAGAATGCCGTTGAGCTTCCAAGAGGAACCTTTCCTTTACAAACCCTTCAATTTCACCTCTACGCTCTTACATTTGAATCTCATAGATCGTATTACTTCTGTTTGAGATCATAGCGGAAATAATTTCATAAGGAATTCAATTCAAAGATACGATCTTTGAAATAGCAGAGATACGCAGAAGTGAAATATTCTTCACATCAATTGAATATATCTCTCAATTTGCAGATAACCATATTTGGATTGATTTTTAATGGTTGGTCGATTTATATTGTTATGTACAATGAAAATATGAAATGTGCATATGGAGTTATCTGTGCAGGCACAAGTACAGCTAATATTGTCATGCTCACATTCTGCTGTATATGGTCTGCGATAACTATATGGATGTGAGTTTTCATATTTTGAGTGGTATGGTTGACCTCAATAAGCAAGTTAATATGCGTTATGATAAGAAACGAGCACGAAAAAGAAATGGGAGGGGATGATGAAGGAGGCCAAAGTGGGAGGGGTGGGGATCGTGAGAGAAATGTAGAGCTGAAAATGGCTTCATCCTTTCGTGAGAAATAGTCCATCTTCCCATCAAAGAGAGCACAACTATCCCTTTACTCTTGAGGTATTCGAACTGCACCAAGTGATGAAGCTAACATTCCACATGGATTTGTTCTGAAAGAAAATTGAACACTGAGTGATTGCTCGAAATTATATTCTCTAGGTTGCTTCCAGCTAATAATTGTCCATATATATTTTCTAAGGTAACTTGTCCTAGAAATCATAATCCTCAATAAAAGAAATCCTATTAAAGCAATGATGGAATAGAGCCATGATATTTTGACAACTGTTCCAAGCGATTCCCTCCACACCATTGCAGAAATCTTTCGGCCATCACAATTGAGATTCAAGACTTTAGAAATTTTCATTCAATTCGAAGAGCAACGGCATCGATATAAACTGATATTTCAGGCAATTACACGAAAAGACGCTAACTGGAACATTTTTTGCGCAATTGTCCAACTCGGCATTTTATGCTTCAGTTTATTTTCATTTGTTGGGTACCATGAATCGCTTCATTGCAATTTGCTATCCCATTATCTATAAGAATATTTTCACGAGGCGAACCACCGCATACTATCTGATTTTCATTTGGATTGCTTGCTTCTTCGTAACGATTCCATATCACATCGGTAAGGGGTTTTGCTTACTTTTTATTTGAATTAACTGGTCTTCATTTGAGCGTTGATATTTCTGTGTACAGGTTGATTGAATTTTATGTAATACTCTTGAAAAACAGTAACGTTGCTCATTGCTTCCATCGTTCCTTCTCTTCTGTCGTAAATTCCATCGCCCCCCCCCCCCCGTTCTTCCATCGCCTTTTTATTCAGCTCTTTGTAGTACTACTCATTATCACCAATATTGCAATAGACATTGGTGTATCTCTTCGTAATCGAACAGATAAAATTGTAAAGTAAACATTTGACTCTTCGAAAAGGCTCATTATAATTTTATTTCAAAAACTTGTATTAGTATATTATTTACTTATAGTCATATTTGAAAATATATGATTCTTCGTTCATTTTCACTGTTTTATTTTTCATACATAACTGAAAGGAAAGAAGCCAAACGCAAGAGGGTGTCTTTATTGGGTTTCTTCAACCCTAGTAAGGCATAAACTTTCTGACCTTTGACCCCCATTATTTGTTGCCATTAACATGCAAACCTTTTGGAGGCATTCGCTGAAATCACTCCTTACAAACGTGTAATTGTCTGTGTGAAACAAAACCAGAATCGAAATAAGATCGGCAAAATATCAGGAACGGTTTAGTGCTGCAATAAGCAACAATCGCGTCAAACTTCGATGTGGCTAATTGAGTTCTCAACATCAACTGCGCATAATGAATTCGCTGTAGATCTAGCGCATAGCAACTCAACTCAACTCACCAAATGCAAGGATTTGAATTATAGCATGGAATTGAATGAAAGTAAGCTAAAATGTCGTAAAAATCTGTCAATCATAATGGCGCATAACGCATGATTCAGAGAAAGGAGAGATGATGGCGTGACGTTAAACCACATCGTCTTTGCTTTCTTCTGAGCGAAAAAAATGAAATCAGGTTTCAGCGCCAAAGTTTTATCAGTAAAGTTACAATTGGAGCCAACGAGTCCCACTTCTTCTGTTTTTCTCAATTCCTTCTCAATCGTTCTGTTCTTCAGAAGGCACCACATATTTTGTATTTTGTTTTATAATTGTTGCTATTTTAGAGATCGCATGAGCCAAAAAAAGCAAATAAGCATATGTTTAAATAATAAATAATACTTGTGATTACGCAACTGAGCGAACAGGTAGATAAATTAATAAACAAATAAATTAATTGATATGAATACCAAGAGCATTGATTTATTATAGACGGATGTGCCTATATATTTCAATTACATCGCTATAAGTGGACCTTCGAGATGACATTATGCGGTGAAATCGAATCGATTCTCGTCGATTTTTTATTCACATTTGTTGCACATATCATTATGCTTGTAACAGACGCGTTTATTGCTATTCGATTGAAGAAAATGCACAACGTAATATTTGTTTGGTCATTTTCATTTTTGTCCATTTTTGTCAAAATTCCGACATATTTCATCGGAATGTGACTTCATTTGATTTTTTTTTTCTATTAGATGAATGAAATGAAATAAAATTTTTAAGCATAACGATAAGAGAAAACATATTCAATTTTTTTTTTGCAATATTATTTAATTTTTATCGTCGTTGTGGAAAATTTTTTCACAACACTCAACCGCAAGTTTCTCGGGAATTTTTCCAACTAGTTATGAATGAATTTTGCTTTTTTCCGGTTTCTTTAAAAATCATTCCACTTTTCATGAGTCTATATGATGGATGATTCGTTCGTCTATTTAACTCGTAAAATTCCAACGATATTCCCTGTTGCAATATAACAATTTTGCAACAAATATTCTTTTTTGCAATAAAAAAATTGTCGTGAAGAATTATAAAAATTAAATGTTAGTCTGAGGCTATTCTTAGTATTACCTATTATGAAAACAAATCAAAAGATAATTACTCATAAAACTAAATAATTTGCTAAAGATCATTTTTCGCCTGAGAAAAAAAAAGAGATCGTTAATTAATATNTAATTTTCGACTGAGAAAAAAAAGAGATCGTTAATTAATATTTTAATATTAATTAAATGAGATTCGTTTTTTTATTTAACAGTTGAAGAAAAGATTTTTGAATTTTCGAGCAGAAATGATTGAATATTAAAAAAGCCATCAAAAGATATCAATGAGACATTACTTATCGTATCGTTATAATTCATTTCTAACATTAATAAAAAGCAAATGAACGAATCCTCTTTGATTGCATTTTTTAATTCAATGATTTATTCATCGAATATTGAGTGGAATTAATATTTCAGAAAATGATTTTATTCGTGAGGAAAGGACGAAAGCGAGAAGTCCGATTTTTTCTACAGGTTAATTTTTTTTTTTAGAGAGATTTAAATCGTTTATCAATTTCTCTATATTTCTGCAAATTTACTTATGCAAAAGGCAAATAAAAAAGAGAGGAGGAAGGTTGTTGTTTCGCTTTCGAATAACCGAACGGAGAGGTATACCACTAAAGAAGGTGATAGGAGATGTGTTTTTGCATTGAATTCATTGNNNCATTGAATTCATTGCTACGTCGTCTATTCATTCTATCATTTATTTAGTCATTAGATTCAAAATTTCAAATATCAATAGAAAGTAATAAAATGTATACAATAAAGCATTCATAGTTGTAATTCATCAACTATCAATTGTATAAAGATTTCTATAAAATATTTGCGAATAAATGTTTTGATCGATGATAAAACCTATAAAAATTTGCTAACATCTTTAAGTATCCTAGAATTAATTTCAGATTCGATGAATGCTTAGTGAGATGTATGCAGACATAGGCACTATATACATTGCAAGCATCGAAACTTATCGCTCAAACTTCAATACTTCTCATAGAGATGAAAGTGCAATTCGCATAGAGAGGAATTGAACGTAGCGCACCTTGCAGGTGTAAATTTGCAAATTTCACAATAAAAAGCATTTACTTTGAAAGAGTAAAAGATTTTTTATTTAATACATTTTACATATGAAAAAAAAAATTCCAAACCAAATTGTAAAAAGCTTTTTTCCAAATTTTTCTCCCCAAATGAGATGGAAAATATATTCTTCTCTCATCGACGGAGTTATTATTTCAGTCATTTCTCAGTAATATACTATTTATTATATGCGAATCATGTTTCTCAATCACAACACGTTTTCTGCACGCCGATTGGGCACAATTCGTATTTGGTACGATTGTTTGGCAATTACAACACGTTATTGATGGGTGAGTTGATTAGTTGATTATTACCTTTATTAAATATTTATTATTTTGATGAAATTATTTATGAAATTATAAGTTCATAGGCGATTTTCGAGTGTAGTTGGATATTAGTAATTCTCTAAATCATGAAAAATGAAGAAGAATGGATATTTTCTCAATTTAAGTCAGAAAATCTAAAAATAGAAATAGATGGATATTAAATACTCCGAAAGATTAAATACTCCCAAATATTAGCGACCTTTGAAGGTCTTATTAATTGCTGTTAGAAGAAAGATACGAACGAAAAGTGTAACAGCCATCGAGTACTCGAACTTGGATCGTTCGCTTTTCATGCGAAAATCAAATTCCAATCTATAACTCACCCAATTTTCCGTCAAATTATACCTCATTATCGATACAACTCTGTTCTACTTATATTTCTTAATAGAGTAAAATAAAGTGAAGTAATATCGATATAAACCAACATCAATAACAGCTAAATATCATTTATTTCAGATTAATACTCGTAGCATTCGAAGGACGATGTTGCAATTCGCTTAAGAAGAAAATCCTCTCAAGAGCGATTGGATTTATGGAGAGTCACACTGATCGACCAGCATCAATCGTTAGGATTTCAAAACATTGATGTGAACAATTTAATGATGTCAATTTTATTGCAAATGCATCGATTATTGTTGTTGAAATAAAAGTTATTATTGTGTTATTATTGTTTTTACTTCAATTGTAACAATCGAATAGTTTTCATTTCCGACTCGAAACCAATCGCACTTCCGGCTTCTAATTGAACTTCATTTAAAGCATATTCGACGAGGATTAAATATTATTTTCCATATTTCATCGCAGCTATTTTCCATATCATTTCAAAAACAACAATAAATGGATAATCAATTGAAAACAATTTGTGCGGATGCAACGAGAGCAAAATAAATGTCGATATTGTTGCCATTGGCTTCTTGCAAATCTTTAGCCGAATGGTGGATAGGGGCCATCTTTAGAGAAACACCTCTAAACAGAAACCTTAGATGGCAAACTTAGGAGTAATTATGAATCACAGGGAGGTTATGGGATATTCAGTTGAGCAATTCATCTACGATTAAAAGTACTGTGGGGGTTTTGGCAAATGAACTCAGTACATAAATAAGGACAGATCAAGACCGACTAAACTAGAGATCACCTCAAAAGAGTACAATTTCAATTACACATCTATAGAATGATAATAATTAAACATGAAACAGGGATGCAATTAAAAAAAGGTCACTTCCAAAAGGCATTTTAAAATCGGAGGGAAATTTTCACAAAAGCAAAAATATGAAAGCCTCAGTCCCTTAATGGACGAACATTTAAGGTTTCAGCAAAGTAGTCTTTCAAGATCATATTCCACTAATTTTCATCATATCCAAATTGTAATTTCGTTGAGATTCCTTCAAAAATATCCTCCATTGTCTCTTATGGTCATCCACAATCTATGAGTCAATCAAATCTGCGAAATTTGTCGAATCGATGACGTCATATAGAGGAAACAAATTCCTCGATATCCTTACTCATGCTGCTCCGATATGAAAGAGTAGAAAGCGGTTGCAGATGAAAAATCTATAGGATAGCAATTAAGGAAAACGAATCGCCGAATGACGTGCTACATATTTAATGAACTCGTAAATCACAAAAATCACATATCTATTTAGCTTCGATGTGGCTACAATGAGCGAAATACAAAAAGCAAATAGAAAGAATACAATGTTGTTATGAACGCTTTTTTGCACTGCTCATATCTCTTCCTCCGTTGAAAGAAATATACGTCTTTCGTGTGTGCTCTTTGAGGAATGTTTGCTGTGCGGATGACCGACGCGTTATATGAGCTCCTCAATATCAACTCCTATTCACTCCCTTCCATATGCACAGCTTTCCTTCACTCATTATTTCCAACTAATTTTCAATAAGCTACATGAAATTCAGAAAATTATCATATTTTTGTTTCTCGTTCGTGCACCCCTACTCCCCACCCTCCCTCACCTCCTTCCTCCATTCTATAGAAAAGATAGTTGTATCTCTGGGATGTCGGATTCGTCTTCTTAGAGAACGATTTACGAGCAGAATCGGATCGCGCTCGGTTCTCCTGAAAATATAATGGCAGCGTTGTTCACTCAGCATGGGCATTCAGTTCTTCTACAGAAGTTTCGTATATTTAGCATTTTTGATTCCGATCCATTACAGTCTTCATTGATTCTCAATTTCTGTACGCATCCTTCTTTCTTGTTGCCGGCTTACTGAGATATCGATTCCGTTTTATCAATTTCCCCCGTGTGCTTACGAGGAAATTTTTTACGTTTTTTTTTTCGCTCTTTTTGGTCATTTTTCTCAGAGTTAGCAATTTGCTTTTCAAAAATGTGGATTTTCTTTTTATTATTTATTTTTCTCTCTCAAAACGTTCACCTTTTATATGTTTTTTATCTTTTGAGACTATTTAAAGCGATGATTTCGCAAATGTTTATGACCTACTCATATGACATAGCGTTCAATTCATTTACACTATTTTTTTGTACTTTTCTTAGCGAAATTTGTCTCAATTTATTCAATTAACTGCAGTGTTAAACTTTTCAAATGTGATTATTTTTGAATCGCCTTACAAATAAAAATAAAATAAACTTCGTTTGATAGGTAATTTATTTCACTTTTTAGTAGCTGAAATATGACCAATAAAGCATTGCCATTAATTTTTGCTTAATGAGTTCGTTTCCTCTAAGATAGGTAAACATCGAATATTGATGAGAGTATTATTGAAGTTTCCTGAAAGTTTTATAGGTTCTTTGGAGTGGATATTCGTGGAATGCTGAACCTTAAACCGTTAATGGTGATGTCATCGGTAATAGTTGATAGCAAATTCGCATTTGAACATCTGACAAATGAGAACACAATCACAACATTTTTTTTGGTGCAGCAGTCTTTTTATGGCTGAATAATTTATATACTACAGTTGGAGAGCTTATAGATTACTCTCTGCCATAAATCTGCCTTGAAAATTCGCTATTGATATTGCCGCTCAACTGCTATAACAATAAAATTCAACAATTTGGCTTTATTCGATTCCTTTTTCCATTCAAATGGCCACATTTCTATGACGAGTGCCATCTCAAAGATTCAGGAATACGTCGTAGTCATCTTATCCGAATAGTTGGAAGGAAATGGTTTCGTTGAATCGCATCTGACAAACTTCAAAAACATCTAATTTCTTTTCTCGTCAAACTCTTTGTTGATTGTATTTTCCATAATATCTTTAAAATGACTGTAAATGAGTTTTTTTTTGCTAACAAAAGTCTTTTGGTCTTTCAACTTTGGTGCAAAAGCTTCTTAATTTCGTTTTGATTCATTCAGCTCAAGTTTCATATGATTTTCACAATTATCGACCAAAGAAGATAAACATTCACATCACCGATCTAACGTCCATGATGGAATGTGTCATCTCATTCACAAGCTAAACAAATCGATGACTAAGAGAAACACAAACGATTCTATAAAACTTCAAAAAGAGCACATCGTATGATTTGATGTGAAACGTTGATTGTAAAGATTTAATGCACTTTTTTTGCATCTTTTATAGTGTTTGCAAGGGAAGGAATATATCTCCTTCACATTGGATAACAATGCAAATTAAAGGAATAATAGCCTTAGATGTAGAAGAGAATTGCAATATGTCGAGATTTCAATTGCTGAAATATATCACTTGATCACTTGATTGACCGGACTATCGAGCGTCGATGACGCTGCCGGTCACAATACGCTTCCATTAGGGTACTGAGGCCCGTGGTTTTGCATTGTTCTAGCCAATAAGTGACGCCACCCCGCTGGCCAGGCGAGCAGGCCTTTTCACCGCTTCGCTTTAGCCGGGTTGGCCCTTAGGGATCAGATGCGTAATCATCACCCTGAGACCCATAAGAAACCTGTTCATCTTGGTAAGACCTGCCAGAGCACGAAGCTCCGCTGGCATAGCCTTCTTGACCCGTTGCCACCCTTGCACTGCGTTGAAGTAGCGAAGTCGGAATTTTGCAAGGGCTGCAATATATAAAACAAAAAAAGACCACCATTTCTATCATAACGGAAATGACACATACTTGACATTCTATGAATGGAGTAGGGGAAAGCGATATGAGGAGACCATCATTGCAAATTAAATGATTGGTGTAAAAGTGATGGTGATGATGCTTACAGCAAGAAGCGACAGCACTGGTCTCCTGACACAATGATGCCAACAACAATGGGGGTATAGGACATAGCTTGAAGAGTTTAAGTACATCACAATAGAAGGAGCCATCGAACATTCCCACTGCATTGTGGTGATTCTACGTTGTTTTTTTTTTTTTTTTTTTTTTTCACAGAAAATTTCCGACGAAATGTTAATTTATTTCTCTGCAGAATTAGGGTTTCATCGCTTTCGTATGATGACACAACTGATAGTGAAAGAAATTTATGAGGTGAAAAAAACATTTATCTACGATGGGAACAATTTGAAAGGTGTCATCACAACCTGTGTCATAAATATTACATTGAATCATTCGTGTTGACATGAAACACTTTGAGGTGTGCTTTTATGCTCATACTCTTCCATTGGTCGTTCCTTTACATCTGACTATCCACTTCTATTTTATTCGAATCTTCTCTTCTCGATTGTTTTCCATCTCGAAAAATCACATTAATTTTCGCCCAGTTTAATTTCAGGTCGTCTTTAAATTTCAAATCCTGCAGCGTAGTGCCTCTAATATTGCCATAAAGATTGTCACAAGTGTGCAATTCTTTAGACTTCGCCCGTTTCACCCCGGAATCCTCTTCGGACTGAAAGCTCATAAGCGGCAACCAACAGAACCCACTTAGCCACTATCTAAATTCGACCGAAACCGAACACTTTCCAAAGACATCGGTCGTCCAGGGTGTTCGGTAATTTGGCTGCAGCCGAATGAATTTCAAAGACCACGGTCGCTTTATGCAACAAAGTGCTAATTGCCGTTGAATGTTGTCTGGATTTTAGGCGGAGAATTATTTATTGTCTCTCGATCAGTGGTCCAGCATATAGGACGGTCTTGCATAAGACTGCTGTGAAATAGTGTGGTGGATGTCAAATTAGACATATAACACATTGTTGCATAAGGATGCAATGTAGGACTTGCCTTTCGGCGCTTTTGTCCGGTCTTGTTGTGCTACAACTTACCACCAAGATTTAGGCGTAGCACAAGATGTTTAGCTTTGGTGGACGAAAAGATGGACAAGCGTTGTTTACTCACTACATTATTTTAAAGAAGTAGTAACAGGAAGTGCTTATTAAAAAGATTGCCGAACATTTCCGCAGTTGATTAGGACAGCTGTCAACGGAAAATCGTCCATATTGCCCGAGGCAGAATTAGTGTTATCCGCTTGGGATAAGAACAGCACTCTAGGTTGATTTAGCACCGTTTCTTCAGAAAGTACCGTCATCTGAGGTCAATTTGCAAGAAACTTTCCTTTCCCTTTCCACGCTATCCAGCATCCACACTGGCCACTAACCTATTCGCTCCGTTCTGAACTCCTTTGGAACATACTGCGGGAAAAGAAGCATTCATGCTTGGAATATCTTCGCGCCAATACACACATTCAGAATTGTTCATTTTGTTAAAGACGTTTTCAGTGATTACGGTACTTTACTTCCGCGGATTCAAAATTTTTATTCGCCATTTTTTTTTCAAACCATGAAATAATATTAGATAGAATGATAAAAGTAGGAAAGCACGCCACATTGCTTCACTCTGTGCATTTTTGATGTGATTACATATGCTTAACGATCCTCAAATGAACGCTGCAATGGGGAGGGATATCATTCATGCTTACAGTATTGCCTATATTGCTTTTGATATCGAATGATTTTTACATATTGCTTCGATGAGAACATCTTGTGCTATGAAGTCACTAGCTTCTAGCGATATGGACACTTCTGAGGGAAGCTATCTGAGAAGGTGGTTGTTGTTTGTTGTTGTGTCGGCAGTATTGTGTACGACGTTGGCTATCGTCTTCAGGAGTAGCACCACTCTGCAACATCGCCCATCGATGATCACCGATCCAGCATCGAATGCAAATTTCAATCAAGCTCGGATACAACATTTCTCACTTAGATGGAATGTCGATTTTGTGGCAAATCGTCTCCACGGCACTGCCACTCTTACAATAAATTTCCATGAAGCAACTGATAAGATTGTAAGAGTTGTTTTTCCATATGTTCGATGTTTACGGCACCACTTCATTTTTTTTTTTTGCTGCATTCCGATTAGGGTTAGCCTACTGCTTCGAANATGAAGCAACTGATAAAATTGTAAGAGTTGTTTTTCCATACGTTCGATGTTTATGTCACCACTTCATTTTTTTTTTTTTTTTTTGCTGCATTCAGATTAGGGTTAGCCTACTGCTTCGAATAAGGTTTTAATAGAGAGATATGTTCTTATCTTCAGTAAACCCCTCGTTACGAGATATGGTGGTGGTTCTGGCCGTTACTGGAATCGACATCGTTTTAACGACCACATGGAGATGGCGTTGAAATTGGTCCTAGTCTCGATGGGGCGATCATTTTGGTACCTTTCGTTGACGAGAATCATTGCAAGATCTAACCCATCCATATGCGATTACAAAGTCCTGGTTCCACTGTTGGTCATTGAATGGAACGGATTTGGATTTAACCAACAAGACTGAACGTTACGTATTTTTGCTGCAATCTACCGAAATTTCGGAAAAGTGCTGTCATTCTCATTTTTCAATAAAACCCCGCTGAACACGCTTAATTTTATATCCGTCAATAATTCTATTTGAACTAGTACAGCGTCTTCATTTTGTCGCGTCCCCTTCTGACATCCTTCACATTTGTTCCCATAAGCAAATGACCTATGACCCCACTGATGTCATTGATAGCGTCAAAATAGTTTCAATATTAGTTGGCCGAAAATCAATGGTTAGCAAGAGAAATCTGCTCATCGACCATCTAACAACAATTAAAAAAAAGGTACTCGTGAAGCAAGCTGAAATGCTGAGAGGGAATATAGATGATTTAGGTATTGGATGCACGATCATTGGAAATCAAACGAGTACGGATCGGCGATAAAGATCTAAAATTCACAGTTGAGAGCGTTGGTGTATTCGGCGAAAAGATTATCGTTGACGTGGGGCAACACATCGTTGGTGATAAGATGTTTGTTTGTTTGTTTTTGTTCTTCCATCTTATCAGTATTATCATTGATTCATTGGTGTTGTTGTGAAATGATTGCAAATGTATCGTATTTCATACAAATACAAATAAGAAATGAGTGTATAAAATATATTAGATGAATAAACTTTATCGATTGATTATCACTAATTTTATTGTCGTGTTTCAAATATTTATTTCGCATTGAGCAATTTTCTCGCCACTTTTTTCTGTCCAAATCCCTCACAATTTTATCAATTTTTCAATATTTATGATTAGAATTCGATGCGTTAATTATTTTATCAACTAGACATTCGCCATAGAAAATATTCTCTAATATTTAACAGATTTGAGGTTATTTCAACAGCACAAACCTGTTGTCATTACTATCTAGCAAGTTGCTATTAATCTAGCTAAGGTACTAATGCTTATAAGTGTCCTTTAGTGTTCTCTAAATAACTCATAAAATAGGCATCATGCAACATTTATACGCACCTATATTTATATATGCCATCTCTTTTTTATTCTTAGTGTTTTTTTTAAATCTATTTTCTCATGTGTAAAAGATCTAAGAATAGGTAGAGCGATATACTTTACCCCTTTCGCATCATCCTTCACTTGTGTTTGAGGTCATTTTCCCATTGAGTATAGCAATCACTCATTTTTATTATTATATAGAACGTAATAATAGATCATTATGGAAGATAATAATCGTGTGGAATATCGCCCATCATTTGATGGAACATCGCTAGATTCTTTATTCAAAGTTTTATTGAGTATATAGGGTTTTTATTTATTAATTAAGTGTATTTGTAACCTCTTTTTTTTTTCTCAGAAAGTGGTCATTATCTTTCTCCTCTCTTATGN
Source organism: Toxascaris leonina (assembly GCA_022844705.1). Classification (NCBI taxonomy): domain Eukaryota; kingdom Metazoa; phylum Nematoda; class Chromadorea; order Rhabditida; family Ascarididae; genus Toxascaris; species Toxascaris leonina. The sequence continues at coordinate 31,945 of JAARMF010001922.1, forward strand.
NNATGAAAGCGAGAGGGTTATGGATGATTTTCGGGAGGAAACGAAATGAAACACTTTATATGATCCGTATTGGTAATCGTTAGATAGAGCCTTTATTGTTTACAAAATTGCTATAGATATAATGCACTAATCGAGAAGTCGATTACAGCACATATCATGCGAGATATTTAGTGCTTATCAATGTTCCGCCGCCTATGAACATCACTATTTTTGATGTATTGCGCGATTCATATTGGCCATTTTATCACTCTTATCAAAGTTATCAAAGAGAGAATATGTGGTAATTTCCGGTTTAACAAAGTGGACAAGGAGTTATCACCAGTGATACCTTTATTGAAGAAATACCGACAATATGTATTTGCATCAGGAAAGAAAAAGCTCTACTTGTTTCCAACTTGATCGCACCATATTTTAAAGATTCGCCCGGCTGGAAAAAATAGTGGGAAATGCACTGATCACTGTACTACTTGTGGTGTTGCCTTGAGCCATACTTATTGCAGAATTACGGTTGAGAAGAGTTATTTCTGATCGTTGATTGATTTGCAGTGAGTTGATATTTGAATACAGCACTGGTGATGAATGTACAGCACTGCAATTTATGCGAGCCGAACAAACAGCCGACAAGAAAGGACCTTACCTCTTCAGTCAATGCCAACCTATCCACGCTCGATCATTGTTGCCTTGCATGGATACACCTTCGGTTAAACAAACCTATGATGCTGAGGTATGTGATGCTATAGCATATTAGTTTTTAATACTATCTCGCTTAATTTTCAACATATTTCTCCATGAGGTTACGAATATTCTTCAAAATTGTTTTCTTTTTTATATTCTAATTTACCTGCATAGAAACGGATATTGTTAATTTACTTTCTTTTCTAACATATGGAGAATTCTTTAAAATAATATAACATGCGTATTTAGACGATTTTGGTTTATTTAGACATCCACGTGCCGACAGTGTCTTCGCTCATAATTTTTTCTCACATCAGCCAAAGTTTTAGTGGCTGGTCGTGATTTGAGTAGAACGAATCAACGAATGTTGAAGTGAAGAAGGGAAGGGAGGAGGGGATAAGCATTCCCAGCCCATATCAGTTTTTTCGAAGTCGAGCGTGAGTTGTTTCGCGAAATATTCTGAGTTGGTGCAGAAATTAACCCACGTTCAACACCCCCCCCCCCNTTCCCCTCTTCTTCCCCTCGCACATCATCTCCGTTCCTCTCCTCCCTCGTCCCTTCTTCTTCTGTCCTCTTTTCCAACTCCACTTTTCCGTTTTTAAGCTCCCTTCTGACATGACATAGACATTTTATATCCATGTTGGTAGTCGCAATCCGGTCTTCGGCCTGCTTTTAATATTTCTGCTGCATTTTCCGTCTTTTTTTCAAACACTTTCTGTCTCCTTTCAAATACATCGGTTTGATTGCCTTTCTTTTTCGCGTCGCATGTGTCGAAATGCATCTTCATCCCTTATCCTCAGCTGCCTAAGGCTTGTTCTGTCAATCGATTTTGAATCGCAAGTCCGCTGCTTTTCAACTGGAAACTAGCAGGAAGAGGCAATCCCACCTTTGGTTGGTTTTTT